>JAEIFU010001203.1:0-77559 GCA_018904235.1 Lordiphosa stackelbergi
CAGTAGTACCTGCTTTTCTATTGTTATTGCTGTTGTTGTAGTAGCTCAAAAAAATCGATGAATTTGAGACGCACTTTGAGAGGAGAGAGAGAGAGCGTGAGAGAACAGTTGAGTGGGGGAGTGGGAGAATGAGTATGCCTCACGTACACTTATCCATCTACATAGATACATAGAGCGCACACGTTTTTTCTTTCATATCCATATCCATTTCCATTTTTTTTTTTGTTTTATTCAAATTTTTCACTTTTTCAGAGGCAGGTTGCACTTTTTCAAAAAAAAAAAAACAAAATCGTTTTTTTTTTCTTTCTTTCTCAAAAATTATGCAACTTACGTCTCACTTTGCGCACTTTGCTTACAATTTTCAATAAACAACAACAACCAAAAAAACCAATTTCGCACCGCAAACTAATATTTTCTTTTCTTTAATTCAGTTGGTTGAGTTTTATTTCTGTCAAAAACTTTTTTTTAGAAATTTTCGGGTTACCTCTGGTTTGAACTATCGGGAAATCTAGCACAGAATGAAGAAAATGTCACGAATTCTCACAGGGGAAGTGCTTTGCCCACACAGAGACGCAGAGGTGTCCTGCCAAAAAAAAAGAGAAAAGCTTTACCCGTAAAGCCACAGCTGATGACGTTGATGACGTAGGTGGATAACGGGAATTGTGGGAATATGTCCTGCCGCCAAAAAGCTTACCACCAAAAAGCTTCGATTTGACAATAACAAAAACGCGTGCTGTCAATCAACCAGATTTGACACTTGGCATTTGCCGTTGAAACGTGCATGCGCACAAGTAAAACGAGGAAAAGAGTGACCAACTACAGACCGAAGCGATAAGACCAAAATATATACAACATACAAAAAGAGTGGATGTCATAGGACGAGAGAAGCTCTCTACGACGATAAGTCCGATTGTTAGACACTTTTTGGATTCGTTTGGATGAACTCAATCTAGAAATAGCAAAAAATGGAACTAATTTTCAGCATATTTTGGATAAATAAATAAATTTACTTAACCATTACTTGTTGGACCATCTTGTGTTGTAAAGTTTGTGGTTCATTGTCTATTTGAATTTTTTAAAGGAAAATCATTTTCTTTTAAGGACTCAATCAGATTTGTAATTAAGTTAAGTAATTGAAATGACAGTTTGCATTTCTGGTAGATTGATTTCATCAACTATGGACATGAAATCCCTGTTCTGCTTCTTAATTCCTTGTTTACAGACGCGAGCAGATGCGATATTTAAGTCAGGAACGGATAATGGAAATGACCTAAACATTCTAATTTATCGCAATGAGTTCACAACTTGACCTCAAGGCTCTTCAATTAATATTCAATTCAAATTTGTTTTTCGATTTCCCACCTCTTTTACTGTCACTGTCAATCCTTGTCAACTCACTGTCAAGTCACTGTCAAGAGACTGTCAACTCACTGTCAAGTCACAGCCAAGTCACTGCCAAGTCACTGTTTAGCCGCTGTCTAGTCACTGTCAAGTCACTGTCAACTCACTGTCAAGTCACTGTTAAGTCACTGTCAAGTCACTGTCAAGTCACTACCAAGTCACTGTTTGTCGCAAGGGCAAAACTTTTCTTGCTTTAGTCCCCCCCCGTCAAAGATCCGTAAAAGAGCTTCGCTCTGAAAAAAGGCCACTTTCTTTAAATAGAAAACAAAACCTTTCAAAGATAAAGATCAGATAAAAGTTTCAACTGAAAATAAGCTTAAAGTTAACCAAATGTTTCCAATTTAGCGCCAAAAAGTATGCAATGATCTTGGGTTTTTCTTGTGTAAGTACTGTATGTTTTCTCAATCTTACGACCTTTATTGTATTCAGTATTTTAAGGTTATAGTGGGCATTTTTGCTCATAACTTTAAAGTAACAATGTACACAATATCACAAAGGACACTCCCGGCTTTTGTACTGTTTTCAAATGAACTTAAGTCTTGAAAAAATTCTGAAATGTTTTTAAAATAATCAGAATTTTTAACTTTTAAAATGTTGGCCCGAATATTTTTTTAGTATTTTGGTAAAGAGCTTTATACCTAGAGATACAAATCTATAAATATAAAAAGTTCAATCTAACTGACTGACTGGGGACCGCCGCACAGCCTAAACCATAAAAGATAGGAAGCTGAGTTTTTCACAATAGTTTTATCTTATGCTGAAAGTGAGTACTAAGATCTGTCGGGAAATGTGGAAAATTCGTAGAACACTGTTGTATAAAACTTTTTTGTTTTTCATCCGATCAAGCTCAAACTCATTTTGTAATATCTATATGAAAATTCAACAATAACTGCATACCAACTTTCCGGAAAATTCACCCCCTGGGTGGAGAGTTGGCGGTCAAGGTTGTATGTGCGAAAGTTTAGTTGGCAGCGATTAGCTCCAAACTCATATTCAAAGTTACACATAATAAATCATAAAAAACGTGCCTTTCAAATATTGGAAAATCACGTAAAACTGTTGTATGAAACTTTTTTGTTTATTTTCCGATCAGATTCAAACTCTTTTACACAGATCAATATGAAAATACAATAATAATTATGTACCAATTTGCCGGAAAATCCCACCCGGAAAAGTCTGAACAACGTCGGAAAAGTTTGTATGGTAAATTTTTTTGATGTGAAACATCTTTAATTTCGGTACGAACGATTTTAGTAGGAGTAAAATTTGTTTCACTCACGTACTTATCTGGGAGGAATCTGGATAGGATCTAGGTGGGATCTGGAAGGGATATGGGTGGGATTTGGAAGGGATCTGGAAGGGTTCTGGTGCGTTCTGGGTGGGAACTGGATGAGATCTGGGTAGGGATCTGGGAGGAATCTGGATAGGATCTAGGTTGGATCTGGAAATGATCTGGGCGGTATCTGTGTGTGATCTGGGTGGGATCTGGTCTGGACCTTGGTGGAACCTGGATAGGATCAGGGTGGGACCTGGGTGAAATCTGTGTTGGATCTCGGCGGTATATAGGATCTGGGTGGGATTTTGGTGGGATCTGAGTGGGATCTGGGTGGGATCTGTGTGGGATCTCGGTTCTGGGTTGTATCTGGAAGGCATCTGAGCGAGATCTGGGTGGGATCTGGGAAGGATCTGGGCGGTATCTAAGTGGGATCAGCGTAGGATCTAAGTGGGATCAGGTTGGGATCTAAATAGGATCTAGCTTGGTTAGATCTGGGTGGGATCTGGATTTCTACTCCCCGTTAATTTTCTTTCTTTTCTTCTTTTCTACCATAGAGAGAGTATTTGATTTGGAAATAAGGTCTTAAACTAAGCATCATGTTTCACATCAAAGACTCGTGAATGCTACGAGACTCACACCTTTTTTTCATTATTTGACCCAACGGTCGGAAAATTCCTGGAAAACTATGCAAGATAAAATCTAATTTTCACCCGATTGACTTGAAACTCGGTTTGTAGGGAAAGAATACGAAATAATTTGTGATTGCATTTTACGAAGTTGGAAAAACCGCTGGGATGCCCACTGGGACGTGGGAGAAGAGTGGGCGGGACGTGGGTGGTAAGTGGGCGGGATGTATGTGGTAAGTGACTGGGAAGTAGGTGGGATATGGACGGAAAGTGGGTGGGATTTGGGCGGGAAGTGGGTGAGATGTGGGTGTTAAGTGGGTAGGAAGTGGGTGATAAGTGGGAAGGAAGTGGGCGGGAAGTGGGCGGGAAGTTGGAGGGATGTGGGTGGGATGTATGTGGTTGTGAAGTGGAAGGGATGTGGGAGGAATGTGGGCGGGAAGTGGAAGGGTTGTGGGGTGGAATGTGAGCTGGAAGTGGGATGTAGGTGGGAAGTGGATAGGATGTGGGCGGGAAGTGTGTGGTGGAATGTGGGTGGGAAACAGGTGGAAGTTGTGTGAAAAAGTGGATGGGGAGTGGGGTGGAGTGGGTGGATGGGGCTGGTAAGAACGCAGTAGCAAAGTCGTTACGGAGAAAAGCAAAGTAGTAAAACGTTGACTTCAAGCCTATGTATGTAAGATTCAATTTCTGGGCTCTGCAGAGGAAACAAATTTATAAAATATTTTCAAATTTTGTAAATATTTGACTCTCACGATTGACTTACAAATTCTGATATTGGTTCTATACTGTTCAAGGCGCAGCGAAGCGCGACGGGCTATATGCTAGTATATATAAAAAAAATATACGAAAAATAATAATTCCAGATTGAAGCTTGATTGCATTGCAATTCATAATTTTCCAAGTCAAAAGTACGTTAAGATGAAAAGTTCTTGATCCAAGTTTGAACTTTTCATCGTGAATTTATTAATCCTCAAATTTTTCGATCAATGTTGTCTTAGCGTTTAGTATTGATACCGAACTTCTGGACTCAAGAGTTTGAAGTTACTTCAACTCACTATAACCCTCCATCCGGGAGTTATCTCCATAAAACCCCAAAACAACCTGTTTAACGACCTTTATGATAATCAAATCAGTAAGTTTTAGCCGGGTCGAGTTCATGCTATGTATGCGCATAACTTTAAACATGAACACTTATTCAAATAGAGAATGATTTAAGCTTGATTTGGAGTACTAAATTCTTAGCAATTCCAGAACAATTACTCGATTTATTTATTTGTCTATATTTTGGATGGTTCTGATGTGAAGCCTGCAGAGATTAAAGAAGTCTCCTGATGATAAAACCCCCACATCTGCCAACTTTGTGGTATGCCTGTGTTACTTGTAGTTATGAGAAAACGTAATCAATAGCATTGTAACACTGTTAAACACATTTTCGAATGTGAATGCTTCTATTTTCACTGATGAATGTTCATCACTGTTGCACGAGAATGGGCAAGAATGGAATATTTGACGTTGCCAGTTTTCAATAGTGGTATTCCTGAAAGTAATTTGCTTTCAAATTGATTGAGTGTGCCCAAAAAATATGAGGAAAGTAAGGTAAATGTGAGAAAAAATGTTCTCAAAACCGCGAAATTTAATAAAATTTTGGGGCTTGGTTGTACTAAAATGCCGGAAATTGGCGTAATTTCATTGCGATTAAACTTTTGGGCTTGGTACACAGATAATTGATTACCTGGAGTTAAAAATAGGCTACATAACTTTTATTTAAATGGTCCAAAAAACCGCGAAATTTTAAAAGATCCAATGGTCAAAAAAATTGAAAATTGTTCAACATTTTCATAGGACCTAAGGTTATTATAAAGATTGGATAAATGACAATTGAAGACGCATATATAAGAAGTGTAGACCAAAAAAGACGAAATTTACAAAATTTTAGATTAGTTCAGATTACCATAAAGATTTGATATATAGCAATAGTATACCAGATTGTAGACTGACGGTACGAAAATTCGTAAAATTTGCAAAATTTTAATAAGTTTCAGGTATCATGAAGATTTGATCGACATCGAACAGTCCAAAAAAAAACGGGTAAATTGACGGGTGAAAATTTCAAAAATTTATAAATAGTTCAGATTATCATGAAGATTTAATAACACAGTGTTACAGCGAAAAAATACTTTCGAAATGACCTAGCACACGCTGTAAAACAGGTCGAGTATAGCATTTCCTCATACTTGGTTTTTTCCTAACACCACCAAAACCAGAAGTTATGGCCCAAAAACCGCTTTTTGCTATTTTACCTCAAATCAATAGATATTACTCGCGAATGAACCGATAGCGACGAGAGGAATCTAAAACAATTTAATCAATGGTTTGTCTAATTTAACGCGATGGCTAAGAAATGCGGCTTACAGATCTGGCATTTTCAACTTATTTTGAGAAATTTTTACTTTGGCCATCACTGGTTTAACTATTTTACTCTATGCGATTTTTTCTTAAATTTTATTATAAAAGACCATTTTATTCTCCGTTGAACGGTTGTTGTCCCAATAAATTTGGATACCGTTTATCGAAGTTCAAATGCAAAGGGTGTGTTGTTTCAGTGTCTCTGAGGTGAAAAGACCCACAAGGACCAAATAGAATTAACAAAAGTCCATAGCGATTTTATTTCACAAGCTCATTTCCACACAGAAAACATAAAAAGGCTCCTGCGGAATACGAAGAACGAATTACCACATTATTACCTCTGAGCTCTCTCGCGTTTTCAATGTAATAAAAAAAAAAAAAAGTTCGTTTTTGTTATGTCTATTGCAATATCAAAATTACCCGACATATTTCAAATATCGCTGGCTGGAGAAAGATTTTGGACTTTCCCATTAACTTTTTCTATCTGCTACCAAGACATAATGTTGACAGTAAAAATCACCCGTGTGGGCGTTTTGTTATCCCTCCTTTAAAGGAAGGATAAGGCCTACGCGATTGGCTTCACCGTGGCGAAATTCGCGGAAAATCATCGGTCTATACGTTGTGTTATCCCAATTTTTGAACAATCCGATAATATTGTGAAGCCGGCTCTGGAAGAAAAGCCAAGTTGTCTCTTCCGCGAAAGTCCTGAATAATGCCTTAATTGCATTCATTGCTCCGTTTTCCACCTACCCGCATGTTAACCTTTAGTGACTATTTTGGCGGATGCAATAAATTCGTGCATTGTCTAGGAGTCTTAAAAGAACTTGTTCTTGTAACAAAACAACTGCGACTTCATTTTGTACCCTTTGAAACCGGCATGAAATTTTAACTTTTTTTTGTTTTTTCATCCACTCTGTTTTGTACCCAAAATGTATCCAGTGCGGTTCCGGTCTTTTGGAGAGATTTGCGTAGATCACTTATGTTTTCAAACGCATTTTCGACGGATCCGCAATGGGAGCCCTTTCTGCGCGTCTGGAACCGTCTGTGTTCTTCACAGGTTCAGGATGATGTATTGATAATATAAACTATTTTGAGGATCGTCTTCTGCCTGTTTTGGAAAAATATATGAAAGATATCCTGTTTTATCAGGATAATGCCCATCTATCTTTAAAGCGAAGACCCAGCGGGCAAACCGATCTCCATATTATTTTGGAATGGCGTAGCGTGCTTCCCTGACCTAAACCCAATTGAGAACATTGCTTAGGTATGTTAGCCAGCGTGCTAACGTCAATTACACAAATTTGAAGTTGAAAGCCTCAAAAAAGCGAAATTTTGACTCAATAATCTCTTTTAGACCAAAATGTACCTTTACAATTCAGGCCTAAGAGACTTTTCAAGGTACAAAGCTCATATTGGCTCTATTAATTAAATGTTGTTTATATACCGTTCTAAGATAGACATTAACTCATCCAACAAATTGACATGTTCTGTTACTTAATTTTGACACACTTGCAGACATGATAAAAATCGAACTTTTTTGCTTTTAACCGCCACTTGACGCGGGAGGCTCTTATCAGATAAGAATATCACATTTAAGCAAATTCAATAAGCTTTCATTCTGCATACTTAGTTTTTGTCATTAACCTTTCCCTTTCTATCTACGAGGTCGAAACTAAAATTTTCGGGGTGTCGTATAATTTTGGGCAGGAGGTATTTCGAATAATAATTGAAATCCAGATTTTACAAGCGGTTTCCTTTAACACAGACCGATTTTGATTACGGTAATACAATACAGGAAAAGGGCATAAATTGCTTGACCAATTTCTGTGCAGTTAAAAAGGCATTAGGCCAACCGAAACCGAAAATCATATCGGTTTTAATCCTGTTTTAAAGGTAAAATGGGGTAAAAATGAGCGCCAGAGGCAAATTTTTTTTAAGTCGCGCGTGGAAAAGAGATTTTAAGTGAGTATTCACAAACCGCTCAAACAATAAACATTGAACAACTTTGCGAGATGGATGTGAAGTGTAAATTTTAACATTTCGCCTTCAAGTATAACATAAATTTATATATGTACATCAATTTGTATTTTGCTATTGGTTTGCTTTATGAAGTTGGAAATGCTATTGCATTTAAGCTTTGTGGTTAAGTCGTTGAATAATTGTCTGTTTTCTTTTTTATTTGATATTTGACGAAAAGGAGTCACATATTTTTAGTAAAAAACCGGAATATTTTTTAAAAGAAACCATGGATATCCGCCGTGACAACATAATAATTCTCAATAATTCGCGGTCCATCGATGACATTATTTTCAAAATTGTTGTTAATTTTGTATACTAAACATTTGCTAATTTCACTTTAATTGCTTCTTCCTTAGTAAAGTATTTCGTATTTCCTGCGTACGCCACTAGGCGTAACAATTTATAATTTTTATAATTTTTTATTGCATCCTAGACTGCATACGAGACTGTTGAAAAACAGGTCCGCGGCTGAAACTGGACGGATAAGTGCACGAGTCCTTGGAGGTTGTGCTGGACGTAGTCAAGATGTTTAGCAATACATATCTTCACAGTTCGCCTATAAAGTTTGAAGTCACAAATTCTTTCACAATTTTATTCTGCTCTTTTCCTCTGTAGATTTGCCAAATTGCATAAGTCACTTCCCGTGACCACAAACAAATACATAATGAAATTAATCCACTTTAGTAAATTTGGAAACATTTTAAAACTACATATGGGCATTTCCAAAAAAAGGTCCACCTGGGCCAAAAAAATTAAAGTGGTTAAAAACACTATATTTGATCGAATGTTCATAGGGAAACAATCAAATTATACTAATGTAAGCTAATCTTACTATACATTTACTAATAACCTAATTGGATATATTCGGTTTAACGGCCGTGCTAAAGCGATTTTTCTCATTTTGACATTAAATTTGCTTAATTTTTTTGGAAAAAAGTGACTATAGATTACATGTACTTTCGCTATATAAAATCTTTCTGATGGTAAAAAGGACTATAGAAGAATGCATAAGAAACCATGAGAAACTATGCCAAAGCAATTAACTGTAAGTTTTTGCTTCGCATTATAGCAGTAACCACATAAATATGATGACCGAAAAAATGTCACGTTCGACATGTCACGTATAGACAGAGAAAAATTTTTTTACAAAAAATGTACTCAAGATTTTTAAATAAAATAATATACATTTTAAAGAACTATTTATTCATAAGATTTTAAGATTATTTGGGCTTAGTTATTGTGCTAGGTTTCGCTAAGCTGAAAAACTTCATTGCATTTTTTTGATATACACTTTAACACTAATTAAAGTGCTTGCTAAGAGCTATATCATACAGTAAAAATCGAATTAAAAATTCGATTTTATTTGCCTTTTTTTCTTTTTTAATTTTTACGACGGTCACGGTTCGACAGAACGGAAATGCCCATATTCAGCTTAGAAAGACAGAAATCACAATGTAATGTTTTCGCTTTCGTCCTTTATTTAAATCTTGCTCCAATTGTCTATAAGCGAAAGCAAATCAAATTGAAATGTGGGTGGTTCCACCAACTGCTTTGCTTTTGCTTTCACGAAAGCAAAACAACTTTCAGGAATACCACTAATAAAACAGCGCTCTGTTGTCAAAATGCTCTTCACACAAACAGCTGTTCCTACTGCTGACACTTGGCTATTTGATAACAAAACCATAGTAATTCTAACCTTTGAAAGGAATAAACCTAAAAGTGTCAGGGCAGTGACTTTAATATTTATCATAAATTTTGCGCCGAAAAATGCGCTTTTTCATTTATAATATAAGTTTTCCGCCATTATTTTGAAGATTGTTTCTTATTTCATATCAAATGAAACTTGATCTAATTATTTAATTTTAAAAAGTATAATTAAAGAAATATTTAAGAAAAGTTCAGTCACAGCTGCCCCCACCTTTCGGGAAAGCTGGCTACGCCCTTGGCTGAGTTATCAATGTTTTCGGTCAAGGGCACCGGACGAGTACGTACACGGATTGGTTTATCCACCAACACTCCAGTTTCACGAACTCGCTTCACGAATTGATCCTCAAGTTGAGTTTTTTTGTTAAATTTTTTTTTCAAATTTCGCACAGTTTAAGTCGAGGACTCACCACTTTAAAAATATTTTTTTAATATTTCACCAACTTTTTTTAAGCAAATACCAACCCATTTTTAATAAAAATTTTTTAAAAATATTATTTATACATTTTATATGATAATTAATTCCTATAAAATAAGAACGTTTGGCAGACGCGTTAAACATCTTCCCATAATAAAACAGCTGTATTCTTAATTCCCTTCCAGCAATAAGTTGTTCGTATTAATGACACTACGCAAATCGATAACATATCGATATCAATAAAAAAGCTAAGTGTTGTGACTAGGGTTGTCGAAAAATATTATCGATGTATCGAATATCGATATTTTTGCCCAAAATGAAGAATATCATTATCGAATATTTTTTCGGGGCGATATATCGGATATCGAATATTTTTTGGTGATATTTTTCGGGGATATTTTTGTTTTAGCCTTCAGTCACTATGTTACGAATAACTGTTTCTTGTGCTCTGGACATGTAAGGCACAATGTTTAAAAGCTGTTTTATTAACTTAAACTGTGCAAAAAGTTGTAAGGACCATGGCAACTCAACAAACATAAAGGCGCACTTAATCACAAAGCATGGCGGTGCTTGGCTGAAATGCAGCTAAATTTTAAAAACAGTAAAGAATAACATGATTGCAGCATGACGACTATCGTCAAACAGTGGCAGTCGCCTGCACATATATTGTTTCTCCTTTAAACAAAAGTGTGCGACATCTGAAGATGTAATTTTTGAAGGATCGCTATTCGCTGATTACAAATGCCATGATATCTCAACAACCTCCAGGACAGGAGAATAAATTATTGGAGTACAATTGGAATTTACCGTTGTTTGCCCTGGAACGGGACCCATGGATTGCAGAGAAAGACGCTTTGCCAGTGCTTTCTGACTTGGCATTGTCATATTTTATTAAACCGGGAAGCTCCGTCCCATCGGAACGATTGGCATCGGCTATAAAAAGTGTGGTTTCTGACACCAGAAGCCGAATGACCGATGAGCACATAACTCAACGCGTCTTCCTAAAATCTTTGTTTAACGATTATTGTTAAAATCAGAAGTTTTTAAGTTTCGATGATTTAACTGAATAAGTTTTTTTTTGCTTTGTAGTTCGAATGCTCTAGTTTGAAAGATGATGAATTAAAAAAGTAAACATTGCTTTCGATCCATAAATTTAAATTCATGAATAAGTTTCCAGAACTTCTTATGTTATGTATGAAATAAATAAATAAATATCTTTTGTTAATTTAATAAATATATATTAAATCAATTTTTTTGTGCAGTCAGATTGTAGTTTTTATTACGCGTCAAATGACGCCTCAATTACCCCTCAATATTGTATATTGCTTTATTCGAAAAAATATAATATCGACATTTGATACTTTTCAAATTGTCGCCATAAATTATATTTATTGTATTAATTTTATCAATCAAATTTAACGTTGTTTCAATTTGACACTAGGTGTTATCTAATTTGATTATTCAACTATCAAACTTTTGTTTCATTATGGTACTAGCTTTTATAAATTTAATATTATTTCTTATCAAGTTTTAATTATTTCAGTTCATTATAAACTGCCATTAAAATTAAAACATAATATATGTAATTTATTTATATTTGAATTCGTAATATGGACACCTCACTAAGGGAAACATTGGACTCTCACTGCCTCGTGTCCACGCAAATGTTGCTTTATCAGAAGTCACTATATTGGTGTGCCTCTTGCTGGAGCCCGTACATCAGAGTTCCCCAGCCATAGACCCCGGCGCACGAACATACTCCACAATTCACACCGAATTCAGAGACCTTGAGTAAAAAACGTGAAAAAGGCATGTTTTGCAGCTTATTTGGTTTCGAACCTATCGCATTGCACGTTGTCTTGCAAAGCGCTGAAACAGCCACAGCAGCATTGTGGCTTGTTATGTGTCCTTTCTAAAGAGTTACATATGTCTGCAAAAAACAACGACAACAACATTAATACTCAGCTGTAAATATGCTCCATTTGAAATCCATTTATTTATCTTCTTCTGAGAAACAGTCATCCATAGCCTTTACTTTTAACTAAGTACAGATTTGTTTGCATAAAAATTAAATCACTAAATGTGACATGTCAAGCATCGCCAGCTCCTATCTCGGCACGCTTCATTCTTGCATTCTCCGAATTTTGGAACTAAAAAAACTGATTAGTTTTAAATTAATACTTCTGCGCATCAAATTAAAATTCTTAGTTTCAATGTAATACTTTCTAGGCTTACATTGATACAAATAAAATGATGCTAGTTTCAGTTTCAATTTGAGACACGTGTTTCAAATTGATATTGATAGAAATTTTTTTGGGTGTAGCGTAGAAACCCACATAAAAAATGTTACCATAAACAACATTCAGTGAATGTTCTTAATAAGGATAAGGAAGAAATAAGGATTAAGTAGTATGAAAATTGACAAGCCTCTTTTAAAAAACCTACTTTATAGCCTTGTTTCTCTGGCACATGGTTGACAACATTTACTGAGTTTCACCAAATGTTCACATTTAGTCATAAGAGATGAAAACACATTTATGTTGTGAATACGGAAGATACAATCGAAATTCGCTAAGCGTTTTAGCATTATTTTTATGTGAATTAAGTTCTGTAACCATTGTATTCAAAAAGGTCATGGGTCACAATTTCATTGGCTTTGAACTAATTTTCCAATATCCAGCACACTGGCATTTTTATAATTCGTTGTCATCAGAAATGGAACCTACCGTCAAAATGCTAAAATTCTAGATCTTGCCGTTTAGACTGTGAATCGTTGATCATAATTTGCATTCAATCACCATATATACCTATTTAGATGACATATTATATGATATTGAGTAAGAATAGAATGCGGTAGCTGATAAAAAAAAACATTAAACTACAGTTTATCTATAAATACATGAAAGGAAGTTTTATAAATCAATCATTTTACTTAAAATCCTACATACAGATTATCAAACATTATCTCTTGTGCCGACTCACACCATATTCCATGAGTCCCAAAATGTACTATCACTACCCTGCAGTTCTGGAGGTGGCGATTGGCCATGCTGGAACTACCTACCCCGCTACTTCCTACATGGGTACTTACTAGAGTGACCCTATGGTAAGCGAACACCGAACCACCCAAAAAAAACCAATATTTATGCCCTGTATATTCTGTAACCCACCGCGAACCAGTAACCCTGTGGTAAACGAGCGCCGAACAAGTATACGAAAAAAATAGTGAAATGCAAAGCGTAAGCGAAATTTTGGTTCTTTCTTTCGTCCACGCATAATTCGTTAAATAACAAAAACAATTGAAGTGCAAGCATCGTTATTTTGTCTTTTAGTTTGCACGCGTTCTCTGCATGGCTGGAACATTCATTGCTTTTCCCGTGAATTGTGAAATAAAGTGTTAAACAAACAATCAAAGAAGTGATTAAAATAAAAAATATAATTATTTACAAGGTAAGACAAGCACTTAATTGAACTTTTAAATAAAAAATGTATAGAAACCGATGTATTAGAAGGCTCAAAAAGAGAACGTTAACAAGTATACATACAAATTAAATCGTGTAGCGGCAAACGAAATGGTGACTGATAGTGAAAATTTATTTTGTGAATGCATTGACAGTGAAATAGAAGATGTAAAGGATATAGTTATTATTAACAATATTGACAGTGAAAATAATTTAGAAACGGAAAAGCAAAATAGATTGAATGAAGATTTAAAAAATTGGTTTTTAAGGCATAGGCCAACTCGTGAATGCGCTATGGACTTAGTAAATGTTTTGAAAAACAAAAAATAAAAATATTTTGGACAGAGATAGATTTTATTTTAATTTTTCTTGTTTTCAGATGCAACAAATTTGGTCGAGGGCACTTGGACAACTGAGGACCAAATACGCAAAGCCTTGCAGCTACAAAAGAAGCTGCATTTTAAAAATAACAACATCAGAAAGAGAGAGAAAAACAACAACAATTTACAATAAAAAAAATCACACAAATGAATACAAAATTTAATTTTAAATTAAAGCTGTTTTATTTATTTACTTCTCGGTACCTACAAAGGTACACCTATCATAGACAGCTATGTAACTAACCATTTTATGGGTACCTACATAAGAACCCCTATCAGGTGATTTCCTAGTAAGTACTTATATCACCAGCCACGAACTACTTCCCCAGTACTGCAGGGTAGTTATGCCTCACTTACACTTATCAACTTTATTATCTACAAAAATGTGAGAAATGTTTTACCAATTAACAAATATTATGAACATTTTATTTGAGAATTTGTCATGCAATTTCGTCAAATTTTTACAATTTGTAATAACTAGAGTAAACTTCGATAAGGTTCTTATCTACTAAATAATCTATGACTAAAACTACGACGTGGGATTCGCATTTTATTACTTTTGTTTCCCTCTGACTCATGCCTACCACTCGCTCTATCCCTTTCAGTCTCGTGCGTATTCTATGTTAGGTTTAAAGTTGCAACTATTGAACCACCAGGATTCAATGTTGCCATAAACCTGCCTCTTGTGCCGCCAACTGGGACTATGCAATTGGGCGCAAAGTTGACAGAATGGCGACTTGGTACCCAATTCATAGAATTTTCGCCACCAAAAATAGGTCATGTAAACATTCACATCGCTGGCCACATACTCCAAATATTTGGCCAGCTCCGCAACGCTATCAAAATGATTGGCATCGATATAGGAGTGGGGTGGCAGAAAATAGGTATAGTTTGCCCCACCAAACACAACGGGTATAATGTTATGCTCTAGAGCGCGAAATAGCTTTTCGGTGACATAGTCCGTGCATAAAGCATTTTCAAAGGATAGATGGAATTTGTAGTCGGTATCCAGCATGTCCTTACAATGGGGATCGCCTTGCAAACAGCTGGAAAGAAAAATGATTGCAGATGAGTTAAATTTGTGAATTAAGAATGTTGAATTTGAATCTGAAGCCAATAGCAGTAAAGGTGACGGCTAAGCAAAAGCTTTCCTTAGTTTGACAAGTGTGACTTGAACTATATAACCCGTTCCAAAATTGTATTTGCTTTAAAAAAAATATATGTGGTTATGTATTTTCAATTGATTTTATTCGGAAAATTTTAAAATTTTATTTGATTTTTACTATCTGTGTTCATTTAAGAATCAATTGCCAAGGGCGTTCAAAAATAAATACAGATTATGAAAGCTTAAACCTGGAAGTCACCTTTCTTTTCTGTTTATTTGTATAATAATAGTTGACAATTTTCTGACAAAGTTTAAACATCAAGTTTAGAGAAGTTTTCTTTCATTGATACGGAGAACGGAGAAGACAGATTCAAGATATAACAAAATATTATACGCCTCAATATTCAGTTGATAACAAATGGTAGAGATTATTATAATAAGCACATAATAACACACAAAAAATGACAGTCGATTTTCCCCCATTGGACCAAACCAACTTTTTCTAAAGTAAATTGACCCGCTGATCACGAAAATTGCCATATAACAAAAATTCTATCGACGCGTTTTCGAGATATTATCGATAAACGGTTTTTTTCGATAAAAAAGAAAAAAAAGAAAAAAAAATATTTTATTTTGCTAAATTTCAAAATTAATCGAAACTAAAACGCTTTTAGATTCATAACTATACAAAATTGTTATGTTTTGGACATTAAAATATATTCAATTTACTTTAAAATAAGACCTCACATACAGAAATCGGACATAAGGTGGATTTTTTATGAATTTTTTTGGTGAAATAGACAAAATTATAGTTTTCTTCAGATGCCGCTGGGGCTGTTTTTTCTGACTTAAGTGAGTGGTTTTAATGAGCTCAGGCGTAGATTAATTCTAATAAAATATATTTATTGCAAAATCAATAAAATTTCATTTTAATCAGTTTGGAAATATAAGGCACCACTTTTTGCAGCAGTATGCGATTCTTTGAGACTCTCGGATAAGTCCATGACAATAATTTTTAAAGCCCCTGTTGCCTTGGTATCTGTGCTAAATTGGCATCATTTCCTGCTGAATCCTCTCTTGTTTTTTCGAACGTACTCTGGATCTCTTGTTGTACCCTTTAAATCATTAGACTATCAAATACAAATTTTGTTTTTCTTCTGAAGCTTACTTTTGCGAAATTCTACGGCAATTTACGCATAACAGGTGTGGAACCCAATGAGCACCTTAATTTTTTATTGGCAGTTTGAAGTAATTAAAATACGTTATTCTAAGCGACTCCTTTTTGTTATCTCGTTCGATAGTTCTAAAATGCAACCCGTAAACCTTGCAAAATAAGGAAACGCTCTTTTTGCATTTTAATTTGGGCCTTTTCTTGACTTAATTTACCAAACGTTCTTAGAAATTAAATTAAGATTAATAATTTCTAACAGCAACAAAGGTTCGGTTTACACTGCGTCCAGTAGCGTCACACTTAAGTGTCATACCGTCACAGTATAACGTACGATCAGGGGAACATCAAATTATCTGACTCTTGAGTGTAAGAATCACTTGGTTTCTGTAAATGCTGAAGAAATTTGAAAACTTGTCCGTCTGCCCTTTTTCACCAAAACTTGAATAAAAAAGCCATTTCATGTCCGATTTTTGTATGTGAGGTCTTATTTTAAACTTAATTGAATATTTTTTACTGTCCAATTAAAAAAATCAGAACAACTTTGTATAGTTATGAATCTACAAGCGTTTTAGTTTCGATAAATTTTTAAATTTAGTAAATAAAAATATTTTTATACACTTGAAGAGTGTATTATAATTTTGCCCAGAAGTGTGCAACGCATAGAAGGAATCATCTCCGACCACATAAAGTATATATATTCTTGATCAGCATGACGAGCTGAGTCGATTAAGCTTTGTCCGTCCGTATGTCCGTCTGTCTGTTTCTACGCGAACTAGTCCCTCAGTTTTGGAGCTATCGAGCTGAAACTTTGCACAGAGTCTTCTTTTTACTGCACGCTGCTAATATGTCGGAACCGACCGGATCGGATGACTACTTCTTGTAGCTGCCATACAAATGTTCGTTCGGAAAATGGATTTTAGTAAGAAAAACTGGTTTGTTTTCAATATTACTGCTCTTAAACACGGTCATGGGTAATATGTAATGTTTTTAAGCTGATCTGCGAAGTTTGGTCGAAGTCGCTAACCGTTGGGACAAGCTATTTCAAGTGTATCAAAACTTCGGTACAGACGAAGTTAGCTTTGCCTTTCTCGTTTTTCTTTATTTGATCCAATAGCTCTAACACTACAGATCCCAGCACATTTTTGTTCGAGAACAAACTGTTTGGCCAAATATTTTCTTTTCAAATTTGTTTAGAACTTTTAAATCGATTGAAAAACAAAAAAGTTATGAGAGTTTAAATAGAGGCAACTTTTTGGAAAAATAAAAAAAACCGTTTATCGATAATATCTCGATAACGCGTCGATAGAATTTTTTTATATGGCGATTTTCGTGATCAGCGGGTCAATTTACTTCAGAAGAAGTTGGTTTGGAGCTTTGGGGAAAAATGCTGTCGAGCAGTGTAATAACTATTGTGGCGGAATAGCAAATTGCAGAAGAAAAACAAATTAATATCTAAATTGATCAGTTTTCAAAGTTGAAAATTTTTTAACCTAAGCCTGTCAATATAAGATGGTAGTCGGAGATGAGGATTTGTAAACAAAAGAAAGGTCTTGATTCCTATTATAGTAAGGAGACCGATGGTATGTTATTACTGATTACTTAAAAAGCTACATATAAAGATTTATGACATTCACGTTGCGTATGTCGTTTTGTCTGCCTGTATTTTGAGACCTTACGGTCAACATACCCCAGCTTTTACACTAAATAAAGTGCTACTAAAAAGCTTTCTAAAATCCATATCCGAAAATTTTTTATAATATTTTGCTTTGTTTTTCTTCCTAATCGTACGATTGTCACGTTCGTAGCTGTGGAAATGCCCATATTCCACCGATTTCATTCAAAAGTTGGCAAAACAATTAAAGAAGCACATAAAATTGATATAAAGTAAAAAAAGCTATTTTTTTAAAACAATTGCTTACCAATTTTTCAATGGCAGCTATAAGATATATTCAACCGATTTCTTCTAAATTGGTGAGAACTAATTCAAAGCATATAATAATGATATCGGCTGTTTAATTTTTATGGTTTCTAAGGAAATAACTCTATTTTTCCCACAAAATCATGTTTTTGAATTTTTTTCAACAAAATCAATATTTTGTACCATTTTTTCTAAGGCAACTATAGATTTTATTCAACCGATTTCAATCAAACTGGGATGAACAAACTATCGGACGAGTTTAAAGAGAATACCGAAGAAAAAAATTAACTTTGTACCATTTTTTAAAAGGCAGCCATGAGATATTTTAAACCGATTTCGCTTGAATTTGGAAAACCAAACTAAGAGCATGTAAATAATGATATCGGCTGATTTTGAAGAAGGTAGCTAAGCAAAGAAGCATTTTTTTTTTCAACAAAATCAACATTTTGTTCCATTTTTTGTAAATAATGATATCAGCTGAAGAGGGTACCTGAGCAAAAAAGCCTTTTTTTCAACACAATCAATATGTTGTACCATTGTTTCTAAGGCAACTATAGAATTTATTGAACTAACTACCAGATGAGTTTAAAGACAATACCGAAGAAAAAAAAATAACATTTTTGTAAGGCAGATATATTCCACCGATATCGCTTAAATTTGGAAGTTGTAACTAAGAGCATGTTACAATGATATCAGCTGATTTTGATAAAGGTACCGGAAAATAAAAGCAATTTTTTTCATCAAACTTAAACTTAAGTACCGTTATTACCCTAGCTGCTATGTATTAGATATATTCAACCAAACTGGTTGATTTTCACTTATTTATTTCACATTTTTGCTACACTCACCTGAGTGGCCCGCACTTGCCATAGATATCCACCTGGATGAATTGCTGCAAACCTTTTGCCAATTTCTCACGCTGCGACAATGTCTCACAATGGGAAACAAGCCAGACGGCCATTTTGCTTTTCTTGGGCCACAATTGCCACACCTGGCTGTCGTTCCATACACCAGGAGGCTGACGCCATTGTGATTCCCGATTGGGCGTAATCGCTATATGCGTTTCCTTATCAATTAACTGACCATATGACCAAAGAATATCCGAATCCAGACGATAGGTCATAGTTAAATTGTAGAAATCCTGCTCATCGCTCAGTTTGTGTTTCGTCTCACCCGGTGGCTCCATTAACCCAAAGACATACAACTGATGCGGACTCCGTTTGGCCGGTATGGTGTTAAAAATGGGAAATGGCTTGGCCATGTGATAGACAATGGCGTCGTACAGCTCGGGAGCAGGTAAAAAGTCATGGTTATTGGTCAGCTCACACTGATACACCGGGCAATGGAGCAGATCGCGAAAGTCCTGTGGTCCCAGCGTGTCGGCTGGCAGATACCAGCGTCGATTCCCAAAGAAATCATTCCACAGCAGAATGCTGCGTGTGCTCAACAGTTGCTCCGGCTGGTTTCGCTCCAGATAATCGTGCAGAATGGCATATTGATTCACCAAAGGCGATTGGTTTAGCTTGTAGAGCAGCAGCAGAGTGGCAAAGAGCAAGAGCAGCAGCAACAGATTCAGACCACGACCGATAGTGGGCGTCCAGACCGCTCGACAAGCCATTGACAAGTGATCGGAACCGGCTTATGCACACAACCAAAGTGTCGACGCGATAAGAGTGCATTGATTATTTTGTCGATAAGTGACAGCCCTTATCTATACCCCATTGGATTTCCATATCTTAACACAATTTGGGACTTATCTTTGGAATCTCTTAGCAGGTAAGCAAGTGCCACAACTTCCGAAAACGTGTGAATAGATGAGTCAACAGTGTGAGTAACACCACAAAGCCATAGACCAACAGAGTTTTCAGCCACAACAGCAACAATTTCATTTTCAAAAGAAGCCGCTAAATGAGGTGTCCGGTCACCACCTGTGAGCGGGACAACAACTACTGGCTCATGCATTAATAAAACCCAAACACGTGACCAGCAATTGTGGTAATTGTAATTGAAGAGCAATCTGTGTTCCCATTATTGGACATATTCAAATTAATGGTCATTGGGCCAACAAAAGTGTTAATGATTTCAGTCTAGCACTTGTTAGTAATAAAGAGACCATTAGCTAGAGCTTTCTAGGGACATCATTAAGTGGAATAGGGAATTTAGTTGGAAGTTAGTGACTTATATTTAACCTTCAAGTACTGAGGGTATACACTAGCCCTGATGGACTCATCAATGATGCATAAAAATCACCTAAAATAACGAATACGAGAAACATAAATAGAACAAAAATATTAGGGGAAATTCATGCACAACTTCGAATGCTTTCTATCTTTCTTATGCTTTTTGCAAAGTCGAACGCAAATACAAATATGTATTAGTGGTCTTCACGGTAGATTTTGTTGTTGGCGACGAATGATTTCGTGTCTATCAGACAGCGACGAGCACCCACACACACACAACACCAGGCAATAATCGGGTTTCTCTTTCTATTTCTTATAGTTGTTGTTGCTTCAGAATCATTTTCTTCAGATGTATTGTTGTTACTGTCCTCTAGCTTAAACTCCGCGCAGAGATATGTCGTTTGAAACACGGCGAAGATATAACGTCCAAAAACCACGATGTGGAGTACCAATTTTATATTCACCCACAAACTGGACTATAAACCAGACATCAAAATAGACAAGACTGTGTTTTCAGATTCACCAAGGAAACTTTGGACCGCGGATTATGGTCAATTTTGTACTAGCAATTGGCTTTTTAACAACATTAACTATTTGGGTATCACTGGCTTTCTCAAAATTAAGGAATTAATCTTATGAATAAAACTCGTCATTGCTTCAAAGAAAAAGTCAAATTTCAATTTAAATAGACTTCTTTGAAGAAACCACGATACGCTAAGATGCCTTGAATTGAAATATTCAAATTACATGATACGTTTTCCCTGCTGGTAATGAAGCACTTTACTCATAAAATTTAATATATAATTTTGGAGAAGCTCATGATACCCAAATGGTCAACCTTGTTCAAAGGCAATTGCTAGTACAAAATGTCCTATAAACCGCGAACCAAGTCTTTATTGGCAAAACTGAAAACGCAGATTTTTCTAATTTTAGATTTGGTTTATGGCCTATATAATCTGAATTTTGGTTGAATCTAATAATGATACTCCATATTGCGGTATTTTAGCTGTCAAGTATCATTTCTTAGAGACATATACCATCATAAAAACGATTTTAACAAAAATCTACCGTGTGCTTTCTAAGATTTGGAAGAATGAAGGTTTAACTCCTTCTGGAGGTACCTGAAGAAATGAAGTAAATTTATTATATTGCGTTCTCAATGTCCCTGTCCACATTTGCTGAATTTTTCGGAATTTTATCTTATACCACTAAAAACCAAGTTAAAATTTTTGACGTTGTAAAGTACAAAAGTACCCATAAAACGCGAACAGATGCTTCATTTAAAAAACTGGGTATCAGATGATGCTTACAGAGGTCCCTTTTATCATAATTTAAGGGTCTTATGCCGGGTTTTTAAAAAAAGTTGGATTTTGTCGAACTGTGTTATTGTTAAAGCAAGTAAGAAAGAGGGCCTTATTGTTATATACCCGCTAACCCTTTACTTATTTACAAAGAAAATATTTTCAAAAACCAACCCTCTTAAGGCCCTATTTTCTTTCAGCAAAAAATTTTGTTCGACTTTTTTTTTTGTTTTTTTTTTATAGCTTGGACATTTAAGAATATAACCCTAAAAGGGTTTTTTGAAATTCGAAGTACTTTAGAAGATATAGCCTTTTTAGTCGAACAATGTCTTTGCTAAAACAAGAAATTTTTGACTAAATAAATTTCGAGTAAATAAAGCTGTAAAATATCGGCTGGTTTTTTAATTTGTACTGATACATGTTGTCGCCTTAGATCGATATCGATTATTAATCGACTTTTAATCGATAATTATCGAAGGCTATGCTACACAATGCTCAGACTGATTAATCCGCTCAGAATCTAGAGCTGCGGCCGTATATAAAGAAGGCAAAATGGCACGCAGAACAGAGGGAACTGCTCCTGAAAACAGTTTTTTTGAAGATGAGGAAGGTCCGCTGTATGCAGCTGGCATCGCCGACTAATATCTGTAAGTATATAATATCTGTTATAATTTTTGTTACTTTCTAAGCAAATTTTTCGGACTGCCAAGCCACTTTCTCCAGTTCTACTAAACCGATTTTGATGAAATAATATGCGATCGACGCAGAATTGTCACCATTCTAAAACTGCATTTTTTTAATTTTTGATTTTTTTTGCTATTTCCCCAAAAAGGAACTTCAAACTTTAAACGCGTTTATCTCGAAACCACGTTTTTCGAGCTGGCGGCCACGATTCCGCCAGTTCTACTGAACCGATTTGGATGAAACAAAGTTTAATCGACGTAGAATTGTCACCATTCTGGCCCGAAGTAAAATAAAAATTTTGCGATTTTTTTACTATTTTTTTTCTACACTAAACTACAAAAAAATGGGTCAAAATTCGATTTGTCAATTTCAAGTGCCGCCATTTTGTCAAAAAAAAATCGCAAAATTTTTATTTTACTTCGGGCCAGAATTACATCTATGCTGATCATAACCCTATATATTTTTTTTTTTTTCAGACGCTCCGGAGACCCGGAATCGTGGCCGCCGTGACAACACCTTTTTTTTGCACCACCAACTTTGAAGTCTCATTACTTTTTGAACAGCCCTCGTATCGCGGCGAAAAACATTTTTTTATTCTTTCATTCATTACTAATTCAATAAAAAAAAACAAAAATTCAAATATCTTCTTGCGTTTTCAAATGAGAATTTTTTCAAAAAAGGTCCAATAACAGCAATCTGAAGGAGAATAGGGCCTTAACCACTGTGCTGTACTAGCATGCGCCAAAGAGGAATTTTTCAGTTTTTTTCACTCTTTCTAACCAGCTCGCTTTTTTTTCTGGCGGAGATATGTCGTTTTAAAACGCGTGGAGATATGTCGTTTGTAACGCGGCGGAGATATAACGTTTCAAAGCGACATATCTCCGCCGACAAAATGTACTGGGCGGAGATATGTCGTCGGAGATATGACGCTATGCCCAAATTTCTCTGTCACAACTAGACATCGGATTTTAGGTGAAAACATATTTTCTGATTGCATACAATCTTTTTGTCATCCCTCAGACCCTCTTGTCTTATGAATATAAATGGGGTTTTGAATGGGGTTTTTGAGCCGAAGAAAACAGTCATTTTTTGGAAGCGAATAATTTTAACAATTCCGATTCCGCATAATTTGATCGGAATCTAAAAAGGCCTGAAAGACCTGATATAAGATATGGCTCTGAATCACATTTAAACTGTTTTTTGAATCTCGTGATTCTTTCTCAATAATTTTTACACATTTAAATAATGTCTCCTATATAATACAATTGGCCCTAGCTTAACACGGACTCTTTTAGCACGAACTTGGTCTTTCACGGTTACAAAATTGCTGCCTTCCTCCTTTTAACACGCGAAAAATCTCGTTCTTACACGATTGCAAAATATCGATATTTTTTTGCTGTCAATTGATGCGTTAGGGCCATTGTGCTTGTATCAAACAAAGCTGGTACAGCTTGATTAAATCAAAATGTTAATAAATATATAAATTTCAGCTTTTACAATGGCAGAAAGAAAGAACACAGCTTCTCTCAAATGTAAAGTCATTTCTATAGAAACAAAAAATACAAATTCTAAACCGCTTAGACCTCACGGAAATTGTAAGAACCATTCACTTGAATGAGGCAACAGTTCGTACTATTAAAAAGGAAAGATTGGGTGATCTTTATCTACAACATTTACAAGTAAGGCACGTGCACCTATTTTGAAGAAGAGCACTTAGCATTTGAATTGACGATAGCTACAAAAAGTCATTTCTATAGAAACAAAAATACAAATTCTAAACCGCTTAGAACTCACGGAAATTGTAAAAGCCTTGACTTGAATGAGGCAACAGTTCGACTATTAAAACGAAGAAAGGATTGGGTCATCTTTATCTACAACATTTACAAGTAGAGCACGTGCACCTATCTTGGAGAAGAGCACTTAGCATTTGAATTGAAGATAGCTACGAAAAAATAGATCCCTTTAAGCCAGCGAATCATTCATGAAAAGGCACACTTAATTAACGAACTGCTCAAGCAAAATGCAGAGCTCTCTTCCAACATAGATTTCGTTGCTAGTAATGGATGGTTCGATAAATTTATAAAACGTTTCTAAATTCATAGCGAGAGCTGCTACCACCTACCCAGAAGAAGAGGAAAGATTTAAGCCGGCCGAATGTTAAAATAAGGGTATAATTTACACTTTCAGGGTATATTACATACATACTCTATACGCTGGTTTTTGGATACAACTGAAACTGACTCCGTCGATGTTCCCAGTGCTTGAAAGAAATGTTCTATTAAAGATAGCCTTGAGTTGGTAACCTTATCTTTAAAAGAGATTAAAGTGTCAACATTAAATAGATGCTGCCGGAAATTATGACCAGAGGTTGTTAAAAGCCATGAAATAGAAGGGCCACAATGTGGATTCCAGGATTTATTGGACCTTGCTCATTCATTGAAGGTGAAGGTTTTGACGATAGGCATTTGATGATGTGCAAGAGTTGTTTGAAGATGAAGGAATTAATGACGAATCATTTCTTGAGTTTGCTGTGAATGAAGCAAACAATTCGAAATCAGATGACAGCAGCCGATCTGATTAGTTTAACGATAGAAAAGCTCCAAGAAGAATTCGCATATGCTAGCAGCTCAGATCCGGTCATCGAACGAAGACTTAAGTTTAAGAGGGAGTTGGAAAAATTCTTTTGCCTTATAAGAAGAAGCTTTACAAGCCACCAAACAATCGAAAATGAATGATTTTTTGAGATAAGGAGCCACCAAAAATGAAAAAATGTTGAATCAAAACGGCTTAAACTATAAATGCCACCAAATGAATTTCAAATTAGATATAAATAGAAACATATGTGCTTCTTACTTTTCAACAAGTTTTACCTGTTAATTTGTTTTGACTTTTGTATTTAATGCCAACTTTTAATTTTGAAAATATGAATGTTATACCTAAATAATAAATACCAATTTTTTTTTAATTTTGAACAAATGTATGAAACTTAAATAAAAACAGACCAAATTTGAAAATAAAAAAAAATAGAGGCAAGCTAACTTCGGCTCGACCGAAGTTTATATACCCTTGGAGCATCATATATGCCTGCCAGTTTTTTATATCGCAGCTATACGATATATTCATCCAATTTTGATCAAACTCTCTAAAATTGTTTTGAGACAGATAATATTTATAACTGAAACGCTACCATTGAAAACAAAAAAGTTTTTTCTCACTAAAACTATTTTTCCGACCGATCATTCCTATGGCAGCTATATGCTATAGTCATTCCGATTTGGATCAGACTTGACAGAATTATGTGTTAGCATATCATATTGATCAGTAACGAGTTTGGGAGAGATAGCATTGAAAACAAAAAAGTTTTTCATACTAAAACTTTTTTTCAGATCTATCTTTTGTATGGCAGCTATACTATATAGTTGCCCGATTTGCATAAAACTTGCTGAAATTATGTGAAAGCATAAAAAACTTATAAATACGAGGTTTGGTAGCGATAGCATTGAAAACAAAAAAGTTTTTCTCACTAGAACTACTTTTTCAACCGATCGTTCCTATGGCAGCTATATGCTATAGTCATCCGATCAGGCCGGTTCCGACAAATGTGCAGCGTATTTGTACCAAAAGACTTCGTGCAAAGTTTGGTTGCGATAGCTTTAAAACTGACGGAGGAGATAGAAACAGACGGACAGACAGACGGACGGACAGACGGACATGGCTATATCAACTCAGCTCGTCACGCTGATCAAGAATATATATACTTTATGTGGTCGGAGATGCTTCCTTCTGTGCGTTACAAACATCCGGAAAATGTTTAATATACCCTCTCCAAAAATTAGTTTGTTGCCAATTTTGAATTTCAGGAACGTAACCCCTTATTTAATACTGAATTCATGTTTCGCTTAACACAATTTCGCTTAACACGAGGTTTTCTAGGAACGTAACCCCCGTGTTAAGCGAGGGCCAAGTGTATTACAAATTTTCGAATATGAGTAACATTTTTTGGGACAAAAAAGCGGTTTTGAACCTTTTTTCTTTGTTTAGGTATTAAATTAATTTAAGTATTGCTTAATTAAGGTGTTACATACAGTTAGGAGGCTCAATAAAGCGATTTTTCAGTAAAATACCTTTAAGTCTGTCATTGTACAAATTTATACAATGAGATTCAAAACGAAGCCGTAACCTTTTTAGCTGTTAAAATTTGTGACCGAAACTGTAACTTTATAACTTTTATTAATCGGATATCAGTACCGAAACAAAAACATATAAACGGGTTATTTTCGGTTAGTTAAAGTTTTGATATGCCTTCAATCCGGAGCTGCCCTCTCACCAAACAAATGCAAGCACATCCACATATGCAGGAAACACAATTGTAACGCCCAAGTAACAACTTACAAATATACAATTCCCAAACATAAAAATTTTAGGACTGACAATAAACCATAAATATAGATGGAACCCACACTTAGATGCGATAATACCAGGACTCTACATAAGACTACACATAATAAAACGCCTCTCATCCGCAAGATTCAATTGCAATACAGCTACCCTAATTTCAACACTTAAATCACTAATTATCTCAAAGATTGACTACGGTCTAATATTTTACGGAAACGCACCCAAAACAAACACAAAACGAGAAAGGCAAAGCTAACTTCGTCTGTACCGAAGTTTTGATACACTTGAAATAGCTTGTCTCAACGGTTAGCTACTTCGACCAAACTTCGCAGATCAGCTTAAGAACATTACATTTTACCCATGACCGTGTTTGAGAGCAGTAATATTGAGAATAAAACAGTTTTTCTTACTAAAATCCATTTTCCGAACGAACATTTGTATGGCAGCTACAAGAAGTAGTCATCCGATCCGGTCGGTTTTGACATATTAGCAGCGTGCAGTAAAAAGAAGACTCTGTGCAAAGTTTCAGCTCGATAGCTCCAAAACTGAGGGACTAGTTCGCGTAGAAACAGACGGACGGAGACGGACGGACGGACAAAGCTTAATCGACTCAGCTCGTCATGCTGATCAAGAATATATATACTTTATGTGGTCGGAGATGATTCCTTCTATGCGTTGCAAACTTCTGGGCAAAATTATAATACACTTTTCAAGTGTATAAAAAATTCAAACAATAATAAACAGCGGAATCCGAATAGGACTAGGAGCCTTTACAACCACACCTGTGAACAACCTACTGGCTGAAGCTAACATTACACATATTACACACAGACGCAACTTTCTAACCGGCAAAGTAGCCAAAAATCTAATTTTCTCCAACCACTCACCAGTACATACTATAATAAACAAACCCAACCTGACCAAAACAATATTAAAAATAGACTCAACAATCTCTAGGGTTATAAAAATCTGCTCGGCTAACAACATACCATTCAAAACACAAAAATTAACCAAGCCCAATAAACCACCATGGCACCTCAACCCCAATACAATAGACACAAGCTTACACTATTACACAAAGAACTCGACAAATCCAGCAATATTTCAACAACAATTTCTCCACTTTCAAAATAACCACACCCAATACCACTTTATCTACACCGACGGTTCTAAATCCACTAACTATACAACATTCGCCATTACAACAGAAGATATTGTCCTTAAAAGAGGCATCCTTTCCACCTACTCGTCCTTATTTACCGCAGAATTTATTGCCATCCTTGAGGCTAAAACATAAAAAAATCAAAAAAAGAAAAATTTATCATATGCTCCGACTCGCTATCCGCACTCAAATCAATACAAAACATCGAAAATCGCAGTTACTACCCAAGAACCATCAGAACACTTCTAATAAGACACCAAAACAAAATCAAACTAATGTGGATCCCAAGCCACATAAACATAAGGGGCAATGACATCGCAGACATAAGCGCTAAGACTGCAAATAAATTCCCACTCTTCACCTCAATTACTTATTATTTTAGCCTTAATCATCATCGACTTCACCCAACAGCTAGTTTTTACAAAGACAAAAAATTTTAAAAATATTATTTTCATTTACTTAGGCTCGAGCTGAAACCTTTACATAAAAACCTCTAAAACCTTAAAAATTTGGAGCATAGTTTATTAGTTAATGGTCCGAACATTTAATCGGAGCTCGGAAATAAATAATTGAGTTTGTAGCCCTGGATATTATAAATTCTTTATTCATATCCTTTTTAAAATTTTAAGCTGCATTAGATAAAAATCTAAGATCAATTTATCATTAAATGTATAGGTGTTGGACTTAGCACTTAAAATACCAACGATACTTAACCGGCTTACAACTATTTCTTAAATGCAATGAATTTTTTAATACCCAAAAAGGATATTCATAACATACAGTTCAAATGGAAACCAAAATTAACTAATGGATTATCCATATAAGGATGGTTTTAAGAACTTGTATTTGCTTTATTATTAAGGTTGATAGTTAACTACCTTTCTAAATCGTAGAATTTGAGTATTGCAGGCTCGAGGTCAAGTAAAACACACACAGATGTGTATGTTGTTTTTCCAATATATTTCGGTTGCTCCTTGGCAACCATCTTCAGGGACACCGCAAAACAATTGTGTTGGATACTGACATATTGTTTGGTCAGTAAGTGTCTGTATAGGTGCGCACAGTTTTCCGTGTCCATTTTGTAGTTAAGTCTCTTGTCAGTGTGTGTCTTAAATATATAACATCTCTAGAGTGAAGCGTTTGCTGTAGAGGAATTCTTGCTGTAGGATTGTTTTAGCTTCGAAAATCGGCGAGTGTCCGCACTCCGTCTGAGTTTGTTGCAAGCAGATTTATATTGAGCTATTCTTGCTTTAAGTTTTGATTTTGTTGTATCAATGTACAATTCTGCATTTCCATTACATGGAATCTTGTAGATCACATTGCTCCTATCGGCTGTGGCTACTTTGGACTTTGTCTTATTGAAAAATTTATTGATGGTATTATTTATTTGGTTTGTGGGCTAGCTGTATTTTTTGTTTAATGTAGCAGTCAGAATGGGCGAATCGTTCTGAAAGCTGCGGAACATATGTGAGAGACTTGTAAGTTTTATGTTGTTGTTTCTTTTCAGCTGTTCTTTTACCGTTCTTCTCAATCAGAGATTTGGTGATATTCCTTGATTTATTATTTCGAATGTATGGACCAAGCAGATATGGCAAATGGTTCTTCCTCTTTGAATTTTCTAAATTATAATGAATCGAAAATGCATACACACAAAAAAAGTAATTGTAAATCGGGGGTGCCACAGAAACCTCTTCCAACCAAATTACAACCGAATTCCAATTCTTAGGTGCCACAGAAATTTCTTTTGGTAAGGAGATTTAGAAAAGCTACCACCGCAGTGGCTCCCTCTGTCAATGGTGTCGTCCTCAAAATATAACCACTAGAGTATTAAGAGCAACCCCCCCACACCACACACAAACCAGTTATACCTCATGTTTGGCGCCAACTAATTTTGATGCATTTGTTGCTTACGACGAAATCGTAATATTCCCTTCAGTTTAGCTCAATATTGAAATTAGCCAGTTTTTATGTAAAAGTGTTTGTTAGAAAACCTTGTTTTTGTTCCGATTCAGTACGACTGGACTTCATATAATTCGAAATTTTGACTCCAGAGCTGCTTGCAGACTACATTTCAGTAAATTCTAGTCTTAACTCCTTAAAAAGTAATTTTGTATAGTTTTTTGTTGGTATTTTGGTTCTAAAACAAATCATTTTTAAGATCAGACTTTTAACAAGATTTTTCGGCCAGCTTTTTTATTTTTAGGTATTTTTAGCAATTATTTTATTCCACATTTAGCAACTTTTGGACCTCATATTCTGGCAACACTGAGGACACAATCTGGAGACACAATACATACGGAATATTACGTCGACTCGGCTGTCTATGCTGATTACTTTACAGAGTCTAAAATTCATGCTTCTGGATGTTACATATCTGAGCACAAGCTCATTATATCTTGGGTAAAGAGTATAATAAACTGAGTTTTTTTTTGTTTCCGTTGGTTGGTTGTTTGCCTGTTTGCTTGTTTGCCATTTTTGTTAGCTGATGGATGAAAAGTGGTTGCCCAATGCAATGGCAAATGAGTATCAAAAATAATAATTGGGGTTGAGATGCTTATTACGTCTTATAGTTTTTCTATGAATAGTAACGGTTTATCATTTAGATCATTTTTTTAATTTTAAATAAATCACTTAAAATCGGAGACTAAAACCCAAATCGTAACCGTTATCCGATATTAACGAAAAGAATTGTAAATAACCGTAACTCTTTATTATCACAACAGCTTAACAGTTGCGAAACGTAAAGAAATATATGGTTTAATTTCGGTTTTTCTAATTAAATTTACTCACAAAAATTTGCTGTTTATTGCTGAATCTGAAACAGCTAATCTATTTGAGAATGATGCTTACCTTTGTACAACATTTCTACACCCAAACAAAATATCAATATCAATTTGATACGTGTTGTCTCAATTTGAAACTGAAACTAGTATCATTTGTTTTTGTATCAATATAAACCTGGATAATATTAAATTGATATTCTGGGAATCACTAAAATGTCAAAATGATTTAGGGAAACTTCTTCAGACATATCATTTGCATATCTAAAAGAGCCGGATGTTTATTCCTTTTGCTTTTCCAATAATGTCATCTGCAAAGCTAATACTTTCTGAGCGACTAATGATATACTAAGGTCATTTGCTTCCAGATATTTTTGGGCATCTTCTAAATCATTAAGCACAGGTTGCCAAAGACCTAAGAAATGAAGTTGGAAAATGACTTCACTACTGCGAATGTTCTAAATACACTTGCCTGAGTGGTTCGAATGCTGATAAAGAACGCTTTTCCTGAGTAAATATAATATTACGCTCAAGTGTTCGAACAATATCAGAAGGCTTTGGGAAATAACGATTTATCAATGTATCGACATTTAGTGAACTCATAAATTTTGTGCATTTTGATTCCTAATATAATTGATATTAATATTTTAGAAATTATCGACCACCTTGAAGGTAGGCTAACGCCCTTATTAGGTTGCCATTACGAGGGATTTAAAGTTGGCAAACTAATGGATTTACTGATTTCCACCTCACACCATATCCCCCGGTAGACATATTTTCGGTATTTTGAATGGTTTACTTTATTGCTTATAAATAAACTTACAATTCTCTTGTATATAGATTTATGTAAATATCAATTAGAGCTACTTATATTTTAAACACAATTTGCTTTGCTCGTTTTCGGCACAATCTTCTTAAACAAGACACAAAAAAACATAACGAAAACACATTCATATATCATAAATTACAAAGCGCACAAAATTGAGCAACATTACATCTAAAAAAAATATAACAATAAGGGATACGATTTTAAAAAAGTGATAAAGAGAGCAAAACATTTACAAAGCTGCCAAAGTAGGTGGCTAATTAATACCTGGGAAAGAAGTTACATAAGCTAAACTAAAATTGATGAAAATTGTCATGGCTAATTCGTTGATGGGCGATGATTTTGTTGCATCTGCTTGCCATTATTTCCATTTCCTCCGCTCGACTCGCGTTCGGCTTTATTTTCACGCACCATTAGTAACAGCTGCAGCATCATCAAAGCTTGCACCTTATCTAGGGGATCCATAAAGCCGCGTTGCAGCCACTTGGGAATGGTGGTGCGGGCATGACTGAAGCCCAATTTATTGAGTATATAATCGACACCATAGGGCTCAATGGATTTGCCTGCCCAGGAGAGCAGACGTACCGTAGGCTCCAGATGCCAGGTCTGGCACTCAAAGTGTCGCCAGTCACGCACAAAGGATTCAATGTCAAAGCTGGGTGTGGCACTCTCCGTACCCAATTTGGGGCCCGTCTCGTTTGTGGAAGTGCTATGTGAAGGCATGGAAGTCGAAGACGAAGTTGTGGTAGTCGTCGTGGTCGTTGTCGTCGTTGATGTTGTCGCAGTGGCTCCAACTGTTGGGGTTCCACTCGTCGTTGAGTTCGCTAAGTTCGTATGACTTCCCTGCAAGGGTTCCAGGCTACTTTTGCTGGCACTCATTTGCTTAGCACCCGGAGCAGTCAAATTCGTATTGGAAGCTGTCTTTTTCTCTTTGAGTATTTCATCTGTTAGGTAAGGCTTCAGATTGGTCTTTTGAGAAAGATTTGGCGAGGCAGCCCTTGCAGATTGGGCACCAATCTGAAATAGATAATGGGAGTAAAGTGTGTGATTGTTAGAGATGGATGGCAGAAGAGTACTTACCACTTTCTCCTTCTCATTGACATAGGAAGTGATCAGATCATGCAGAAAGAAGAAGGCATCTGCATCGACTGTCACAAAGATATGATCATCGAATTCAGTTATAAAGCTGCACAAAACTTCCGGTTTTGTTTCTGTAAAGAGAATGGACAACAAAAATAAATTGTTAAGTTTAATGATGTGAAACGAATTCCGAAGGGGATTGAAATATATTGGAAAATCAAAAACTCATGTTTTCTTATTTTATATAAGCACGTAAAAACATTGACCTCGAGCCAGCTTAAAACCCCAAATAATTCTTACAAAGAGTTTTATAATTTTAAACAAACAGTAGTAGTATATAAAGTATATATTATCGCTGGGTTCATATGTACAGCCATGTCCGATTTCCATGTACTTTTCTATACATTCTCCTCTCTTTGTTTTAACTTTAAAGCTATGAAACCTGGGTCATGGGTTCTCTAGATAGTAGATGAATAATTTTGTAAGATTCTTTTTAGCTAGTTTGTGTTTGGTTTTTATCGAAGTGGCTTGGACCGGACCTTTAAGCAAGAACAGTACCATCTGATTCTTACCAAGAAGTCTCATTGCCCCTGCCTTTGGTATAAAGTTGTACGGTTTCTACCACGAATACGAACCAATCCGGAATTAGGACTGGTTCGGTTTAGTAGTTCATTGAGATATTAAACCATCGGTTCTGTTGATGATGTTTTTGAATAAAAACCAAACCGCGGTTCGGTTCAAATGTTCACTTTCTAGTATACAAGCATTATCAGGGATTAAAACCGAAAGAACTATCGGTAACGGTTACGCGTTTATCGTTTTGGTTACGGTTATCTGTTTATATTTCGGTTACAAAATAATAATATCGGTTACCGATTTCAAACCGGTTATAACCAAAAAACATAAGTTTTGACCTTAATATCATAATTGCGTTTAAAGTTTATGGGTCCAATTTGTTTCTTAATAGATTCATCATCCATCTGACCCATCTCACTGGATGAAGTGGCCCCGGGCATTGACGATGTTGACGGCAAAACAGTCAAGGTCATTCCTGAAGTGGGAGTTTTGTTCCTGCTTATGCTGTTTAACGCAATGTTAAGATTCCAATACCTGCCGACTACTTGAAGTCCGCGGTAATCGTGATGATTACCAAGAAGGGCAAGGATCTTGCAAAACCCGACTCCTACCGGCCAATTAGTCTACTGCCAACTTTCTCCAAAATATTTGAAAAAATATTTCTTGGAAGAATGTTGGCAGTTAGCGTGGTTGAAGAGGTTATACCAGACCATCCAATATAGCTCTGCCGTCTTTTTGTATATAAGGTAGGCGTTCGAAAAAAGATTTATTATAAATCTTACACCAGATAATAGTCGTTTATACTACATTCGATTACTCGTGTAGTTCAGGATATTTATAGGTATTTTCTTCCCACCATTTGAGTATATCGGTATTTTAATTTAACAAATCACTGTCGAGTGAAATGAAAGTTTTATAAGTACCAAATATAAATATCCAAAGAATAAAACTACCGGGAGCGCACTAGTGGTTTTGTTGTATAATCCGCCATAAGCTGGCTGTGGGCACCCAGATTTAAACCGAATTTTTAAATAATTTCTTGGAATTTCTTTAAATTGAACTTCTGGACTTTTACAAACGATATTTTAATATTACTAATATCTTTTGAATTATTTTACAAACCGAATTGAAATCGGTGATTTTGTTTCGGTTATGGTCAACCAAAATAAAATCCAATCAAAAATTTAAGGTGGACAAACACAACCAAGTGAAGAATATGCAGAAATCAGTAAATTCAAGCTGAAAATTTCAATGAAAGCATGCAAGAATATTAAGAAAAGAAACGACAAAAATGAATTGGACAAAATCACTGCAACACTGGACTCCGACAAATACTTTCTGAGCTAGCTAGAAAAAATCCTCGACTCTCTAGCGATGAAAAACTTTTCAATTAGTTGAGTTTTCTTCAAAATATTCTTAATTACCAAACATTTTCTCTCTAAGAAACAGAGCTCGCTAAAAACTGTCAACACCTTCAACGTGTCAGCACAAAACAGTTTTGTTACAGACACAACGAGTGGAGAGAGCGAAAAGAACATTCAATTCTGTTTTGCCCAATAGCTTTTTTGCCAAAGAGCGCTTCTTTCGTTTTTTTTTTGCTCATGTATTTTACTGAGCAATAGTGTTTCTCAGTCAAAAGTTATTAAGCTTTATTCTTAATAAATATTAAACATAGTAAATAAACAATTACTCATTCCATATTTTTCAATGTGTTTTAAATTAAGTTTGAAGCTAATCAGCCGAAAATTTACACCACAAAGTGGGTGGATTTTCATCATCAATTACAAAAATTTATTTTAATTAGAAAAACGAAATCAGCAAAATACTTACTTGAAACATGTTTTTCCTCTAAAAACAAACGACATTGCGCAAGAGTAGTCATCGATCGGTCGTTCGACATTTTATACTCAGTAGAAGACTCTGTGCAAAGTTTCGCCCGATAGCTCCAAAACAGGGACTAGTTCGTAGAAGACAACGTGAGACAAAGCTAATCACTAGTCCATTGATATTATATATTTTTTCTGTTTATCTTTTCTTAATAAGGTTGTTCCTTTGTGTAAAATCTTATCAATTTCGAACTTACTGATGAAAGCAATCGTTTTCGACTATATTCAGCAATGGTAACACTAAATGACTTTCAGACGGCATCGCTATGCGGAATTCGAACTGCTGGTTTCATTTCGATCGTTTTTTGCTTTCGTCTATAGAATTTCTGGGGTACAACCTTAAAAGATTATTTTATCAATTGAGCCCAATTTATCCAAATACTTTAATATAAAATTTTGATAGATAAAATATAACCGTTGACATGAAAATTGTCAATTACTTTTCATTCTTCTCTCAACGCACAACTTTTAAACCGAATAATTTGATCGTTTTTGAAAGCTTATCCCATGTTACAATGAACAGCCTAGTTACATTGTAGGTATATGAACATTGCACATACACGAGCCCACCACTAAACAAAACAAATAAAACTTTTTCCTGACACTTTAAGTGTTCTGCTCATTTGCAGACAGTTGTTTCCTGAGCTCTCGCTCAAAAGTGTCTCTCTCAGTTGTGACAGACAGACTCGTTTGTTTTGCTCAAGCGAACTTACGAAACAGAAAACACGAGAGCGGGGCAGAAATGTGTTCGGCACAGTGAGAGAGCGTATGCGCTTTGATTGTTTCTGTTTTTAAGTGAGACAGAACGCATGGAAAAAGTGTTGAGACTTATTTGCGAGCTAGTAAGAAATCAACCGTAGATTATTATAAATCCACGGAGACGTTTCACTTTCACTCGAAAACTATTTATTGTCGAATGGGTTCCACTCGGGAGTCTTACAATCTTTGTAATGGTCACATAGGTTTATAGAAAAACTATCCTGGTTGACATTCCGTTCATTGATCTCTAGAACAGTGGTGCCCAAATACACACTATCAAGCTTTGCGCTTGTCAACGTCTTGACGTCAAAAATTAGCAACAAGCAAACGAACAAATGCCCCGTGAGAAAAGAAATAACCGAAAGCTTGCGTCGTGAGAGAGCAAGCCGCCGATCGTGCTATGTATAGAACACACGTATTCTCTCCCTCTATGCGTGTGTCGGCTGCGACGCCGGCAGAATTATGAGTTTCTATCCCATGGGATAGGCTTTTGGCATTTTGGGCACCACTACTCTAGAATGTCAAAGCATCTCCTTTTTATAATCTTGTCCCTTAGTTTCCAGGTTAACATAAGAACCCTGTGGTTTCTTCAAGCTTCTTATACTTTTAGCTCTAAGCCTTCATTTCCTATGTGAAAGAGTTTAATTTCAGACTTCTTAACTTACCCATCGGCTCTGGTGTGGTTGGTCCCTGTTTGTGTTCAGTCTTGAAATGCAACTGCAAACTGGGCAGTGCAAATATCACTTCACGATTATGATTGTGTTCCTGGGATTTGGCAGCGGCACTGCTGGCACCCGTAGAGCGTGTGCGTTCAATGGAATTTGAAGCTATCTCACGCTCACACTCCAACATGGGAAAACGGTCCACGGCTGTGAAAAAAAAAAATATAAATTTAACATTTCCTTTATTTTCTTCTCTTTTAAAACTCACCATCGATCTCACTATTGGCGAAGGCATAATGGAACCACTCGTTGAGAGTCTTAAACTGAGGCGGAAAGATGATGTTACGTGTTATACGACTGACAATGGCCATTGAATGATTTTGCTGCTGTTGCACTTCGGTGGTCTGACCCAAACAAGAGGTTAGGGTCTGGGTGACCAACACCTCATGCGAATCCTCCAACTGACGTGCTTCCGTGGCAAAATTAATGGAAGGCGATTTAAGACTAAAGAGAGCCCAAGATTTGGATTTGAAATTGATGCCATGGAAGCAGGCCAAAGAGATGTTCTGACCACGCAGCTCTACGGTGCCACCCAAGACATTGCCATGACGGGGTAGACGTGTGACTAGAGAGGGAACCACCAGACCTATGGCCTGAGCCAAGGGTTTCTGCCAATGACGATGATGACGGGCATCAGTATTATCCAACTGAGGGGCTCCACTTAAAGGCAAATCACCATTGGGTTTCTTTTTCTGCTGATGTCGTCGCTTAATGCTAGCCGTGCGATCTTGTAGACGCGGTTCCAGACTGGAAAAAACACGCTTGGAAGACTTGAATTGTTGGGTAAAGAATTCCTCCAGCTTAAAGTACATTTTAAGCAAATCAGCGGTGGTGGATTTGGAGATCATTATTTGCAATTGATCCCAACTCAAATCACCGTGTATGAATATGACAGCTTTGGGTTGATCCTTGGAGCCTGACATATGGCTAGCTGTACGCCATTCATCTTTCATGGCAGCGGAGAAGGTGCTAATGCGGGTCATTAAAACCGAAGTGCCCATATAGTCCAAACGCAACTCCAAAGCCATAAAACTCAAACCCATGGTATGATAGGGTTCCATGCCGGCTTCCTCTTTGATATGAAATCGTGTATTGATTTTGTTCACCTCAAAACTGCCACCCACAATGCCACCTTTGGCATCCAAGGCTGATCCTCCCAGATAAATGCCGGCATACATGTTCTTATAGCCGGTGCTGCCTATAGACAAACGTCCATCGGATTGAAAATCTTTGGTTAACCAAACCACATTACCACACACATTGCCAATATTCATTTGTACATTTAATTTGGTAAAATTGACGGCAAAGATGACCAGAGTCTCCCAGGCGGTAATTTGATTCTTTTCCGAGGGTGGGGTACCCGAGGATTCGGCACTAGAAGACTTGCCCAAATTCTTTCAGCTTACGCACGGCACCAAAGTGACCCATTTGTGGTTGACCCTCGAAATCCAAACGTAATTTGTCTTTAGAACGTAAGGTGTTGGAGTCTTCATTGGGTGTGGGTGTACAACCGGGTGGTGAATCTGCCATTTGTTGCTGTTGCTGCTGTTGTTGTTGCATGCTCAAATCTCCCAGAAAGAGGCGACGTACTATGCGCCTTCTATACCAGGCTTTGGGAAAGGCCAAAATTTCAGTTAATCTTCTCATATCGTACTTAAAACTGGCACTGCCAATATCCACAATGGTAGAGAAGCGTATGACGGCACGGGAATGATCCAAAGCACGTTTAGAGCTGGGCACGGGTTCTATATACACCTTGCGACAACGTGTTATATGAAACTTGACAAATTCCACATTGATGCTTAACGAATCCTTGCGTTCGCTATCACTTAAAGGTGAAAATTGTGTCTCCTTGGAGGTTTTCTTGCCACCATAGGGATGAAAGATAAACACATTGAAATCGGCCAAACAACCGGTGACACTTAAACCACCCGTGGGCATTTGCTGTTCATCCTCCTCACTTTTGCGGGAGCTAAAAACTATATCCAAACTGGGCAATTGCAGCATACATTCCACTCTTGAAACGGGTAGACAACTAAAGCGAAATGTGGAGGGTTGCATGTGAAAGTAAACAATTACATCCACCGGAAATGAGGCATAAGTCACATAGTTGGCTGGTAAAATATCCAAATTGACTGCCGGATTATGTGAGGGTGTGGGCGGTTGACTACTCTGCTGACGTGCCGGTATGGGCTCCAGGGTCTGTTCTAGGAATTCCAAAATATGTGGTGATATGATGGTCTCCTCGGGTATGCTTTGGAGTGTCATCCAGGCACTGAGAGTGGCACGTTTAGTGCCCAAACGGCGTATACTGGCCACGGGATCTGTATTTCCCGATGAGCCGGTACCTTCCATTAGGGTCCTAGACTGATAGTGCAATTTAACATCCAATCCGGGTATATGGAAAATGGTCAAGTCTGCCAATAAGGCATTGGCATTAAACCTCAACTTGCTTTTATCCCTTTGTCTTCGAGAGGGTGTGGGACTACCCCAATCATTGCCTATGCTACGCTCTCGTTTATGTGATTTAACACTGGGGGCTGCTGGTGCTGCTGCTGGGGCTCCTGCTGGATTAGCCACTCCTGCATTTGTTGCTCCGCCCGCATAACCCTCTCCCGTTTCCTTGGTATGCAACACACATTTACCCGAATTAACCAACACTTTGACATCCAATTCAAAGTCTATATTTGGTTCGGCTGCCTGTTTTTGTGCATGTCCATGTTTTCGTCGCATTTCCACTGAGGTGCCATCCACATCCATTTCACTGGGTGTCCAATCTAATTCATTGTCTGCCGTTTCGGTGTCTGTATCCGCATTGGGTAAAGAGGTTTGTCGCATGGCCTCGGTAAAGGTTACTCTGCCCAAAGCATTTCCATTTCCATTTCCTGCCGTCTTAATGGAAGCACTTCTTGAGTGTCCCGAGGCTGGGGTGCTTTGCAAGCTAGAGATTTCATCATTTGAGGCTATTGTATCCAAACGTCTGCCCGCATAACTATGACTACCATTGTCCAACAGCGGAGCAGCCACTGTCACTCCCACTGCCCCTCCAGCTCCTATATACGAATGCGAGCGACTGTAATTCTTTAAAGATCTTCTCAACGAGGGACGCTTCCATTTCTGTATCATATCTCTGCGGAAATATTTATAGCAAATGGCCTGCAGTTCTTGCAAACGTCTCTCCTCATGCGCCACCGTATTATGCGAAGCTCCCAAAGTTCTAAGATCATTAATAATCTTGAGCTGCTCGGCCATTTCCTTTTCCATCATAAAGGAGCGCTTTTTGGAGTCTATGGTAGGATCGAATACAAAGGCAGGCAGATTATCAAAATCACCGCGACGTCTTACATACGTATCCCGGCAGCTTTGATCACCCTCATCACTGTCGGGTGACTCCATTTGTGTCTCCTCCTCTTCAAAGCCAGTCAACATGGTTAGCGTATGACCCAGTGAGCTCAACTGTTTACCTATATTCACATCCAAGTGAATGTCCACACCCTCCATTTGCCATTTTACATTCAGCAACCATTTGGCATTCTCACCCTTCTTGGCGGCCGTGGTGCGTGAGCAGACCTCAAAGGTACCTTCCGATACGACGCATACATTCATGATGGGCTCACCAGTGTTGGGCTTCCAATCATCTAGATTGGTTTCAAAATCATCGGCAAAACGTAGACATAGGCCCTGGAATTTACCCTTGGAGACTAAGGCTCCAGAATTGCAGGCTGAAATGATGGTATTCTCTAGCGTTATAACCACAGCGCCTTTGGCATCAAAGTCCTGATACGAGCGAGAACCAAAGGACTGCAAAATAAAGAAAAATTCGAATGAATAATCAATTTTTACTCCTCAAAAACCAGGGATGCAAACCGGTTTCGAACCAAACCAAAGACTCTGTGCTAAACTGAGAGACTAGTTTGCATAGAAACAGACGGATAGACGGACGGTCAAATCCGAATCGACTCAGCTCGTCGCCCTGATCCAAAATTTATAACTCTATATCAGTGGCCGGCAAAACACACACTCTCATTTTGGCAATGCGACGTGATTAGTTAGAGAAAGCTCTCACTTAACACTTATCTGCTATTGCAAAAAAGAGGAGCGCTCGTTAGCACTTCAAAGCCAGTTGTTGTTGCAAAAAGAACAGTGTAAGCTCGTATACTGTCGGTGTAACGACGTCGCTGCTACAGAGGGCTCTTTTAAAAAAAAAAAAAAAAAAGGTCCCCTTTTCTCTTTTTTAAAGTTATCCCACCATAGTTACGGGGGCGACGAAATTTGCCAATTCTTACCGAATGCTTGCCAAAGTCAACCTTCATTGAGTGTTAGAGAGAGACAAAGTCACGGTTTCGCGCTCTCTGCTTGGGGAACCCTGCTCTATATCTATAAAAGAGAGTGTCCTGATTCACTGATTGGCAATTATCGCACAGCCTAAACGGTAAGAGATAGAGGGGTGTAATTTGGACAGAAGTTTCCATTAGTGGTGAAAGTGCGTTAAGACGGGGTTTTGGAACATTTAAACATGAAAAGTCGGAAAAGCGACGGAAAAGTTTGTATGGATAATATTTTATTTTCCATCCGATTGACTTAAACTGGATTTGTAAGCATAGAACGCGGAAAAAATTCGACACGTGTTTCTCAGATTTTCGAAAACCTGCCCCCGAGGAAAATGACCGGAAAATTCATCATGAAAAAAATAATTTTTCATTCGATTGGCTTGAAACTCGGTTTGTAAGAACAGAATACGAAATAATTTGAAATGAAATTTTTTAATGTCGGTAAATCTTCCCCCTAATCAATTTTTTTAAAAAAATATTTTTTTTTCCTTTTAAAATTTTTTGTAATTTATTTTTTTTTTTTTTTTTTTTTTTTTTTTTTTTTTTTTTTTTTTTTTTTTTTTTTTTTTTTTTTATTTTTTTTTTTTTTTTTTTTTTTTTTTTTTTTTTTTTTTTTTTTTTTTTTTTTTTTTTTTTTTTTTTTTTTTTTTTTTTTTTGTTTTTTTTTTTTGTTGTTTTTTTTTTTTTTTTTTTTTTTTGTTGTTTTTTTTTTTTTTTTTTTTTTTTTTTTTTTTTTTTTTTTTTTTTTTTTTTTTTTTTTTTTTTTTTGGTTTTTTTTTTTTTTTTTTTTTTTTTTTTTTTGTTTTTTAGTTATAGGGTTGTCGAAAATATTATCGATATATCGAAATATCGATATTTTTGTCCAAAATTAAGAATATCATTATCGAATATTTTTCGGAGGCGATATATCGGATATCGAATATTTTTTGGTGATATTTTTCGGCGATATTTTTGTTTTAGCCTTCAGTCACAATGTTGCGAATAACTGTTTCTTGTGCTCTGGACATGAAAGGCAAAAAGTTGCAAGGACCATGGCAACTCAACAAACATAAAGGCGCACTTAATCGCAAAGCATGGAGATGCTTGGCTGAAATGCATCTAATTTTTAAAAACAGTAAAGAATAATATGATTGCAGCATGACGACTATCGTCAAACAGTGTCAGTCGCCTATAGTCATGCTGCACACATATTGTTCTCCCTTTAAACACTAGTGTGCGATATCTGAAGACGTACATTTTGAAGGATCGCTCTTCGCTGATCACAATACTGCCATGATATCTCAACATCCACCAGGACAGGAGAATAAATTATTCGAGTACAATTGGAATTTGCCGTTGTTTGCACTGGAACGGGATTCTATTAAGTTCTGGATTGCAGAGAAAAACGCATTGCCAGTGCTTTCTGACTTGGCATCGGCTATAAAACTTGTGGTTTCTGACACCAGAAGCCGAATGACCGATGAACACATAACTCAACGCGTCTTCCTAAAATCTTTGTCTAACGATTATTGTCAAAATTAGAAGTTTTTAAGTTTCAAAGATTTAACTGAATAAGTTTTCTTTATGCTTTGTAGTTCGAATGCTCTAGTTTGAAAGATGATGAATTAAAAAAGTAAACACTGCTTTCGTTACATAAATTTAAATTCATGAACAAGTTTTCAGAACTTCTTTTGTTATATATGAAATAAAAAATAAATATCTTTTGTTTATTTAATAAATATACATTAAATCTATATTTTTTTGCGCAGTCAGATTGTAGTTCTTATTACGCGTCAAATGACGCCTCAATTACCTCAATAGACCTGTTCATTGTTAAGATCCGTGCTTTTATTGGAAAATATCGAAAATATCGATAATATCGATGTTTTAGACACCAAAATATTTATATCGAAATGATACTTTTTCAATATCGCCAAAAATATCGATATAGATATTTTTACCCAACCCTTATTCTTAAGCGGTTTGCATCCCTGCCAAAAACACTTACCACCGTATTAACTTGCTTAAGGGGCAAGCATATACCCATATCCTCCACAGTCAGTTGCAAAAATAATGTCGACAGATTCGAGCTGGCTATCTGACCAAAGGCCACCCGATCAAAGACCTGTGGTGGCGAGGCTTGCTGGCTATGTTCATAGCACAAATTCGCTCTTTTCTCGGCCCAATATTCGTAGGCATTTTTATAGTTTAGCCACACCAATATGGCCTTGTCCACGGCTATCGGCTGGATGTAGACCAGTGGCCGCTTCAACGTCAGCAGGATCAATTCCTTATCCTCGTTGGGCAACTCATCCTGGAAGGCATTACGCAGACCGATGGTCGTGTGGAAGAAGGCATATTGTTGGAATTCTGGTTCGGCCTCATCGAAGATCACATTTCGTATGATCTGGCCGAGTGATAAATTGAAATCGATGTGTGCCTTGAAGAAGAGTTTGCGATTATTGACATCACCCAAATTCTTGACACGATTCGATAGCTGCAACTCCAAGGTGCCGGTTTCAAAGCGCACAGCCGAAGAGCAGGGTGTGGTGGCTGTCAACTGTATCCGTTTCATAGATATGTTAATGGAGAAAAGTATGCGTTTCAGGGTGGACTCCTGTACATTGGCATTATCGCCCGACTCCTCGGTCCATAGTGGTACCGGTTTCTCTCCACCGTAGACTTTTTGCAAAACTTCATTGATTTCACGCATGAAAACTTTTTGCACGAACACCAAATGATTCAGTAGATCGGTGGTCAGGCAACGTTCGAATTCTCCAATCTCAGCGCTGGCATTTACATAGCCACCTTGACGTAGGACAATACCCTCTATGGTTTCGGTGCCATGCTCTTGTCGATGATCCGGTATATACTCGGCCACCACATGCACAGGTGGTAGACCAATGCAGGCCTCTGAGGGTAAATTCATTTCGTTTTGTATTTTGGTATTAAAGCTCAAGGTATGCGTGGGCAGATCGATGACAAATTTGGCCCGTTGTCCCGTCACACCCATCGAACTGACATGATTCATGCGATACTGAGCCTGCAGGGAGGGTAATAGGGCGGCATTGATGGACAAACTTTGTAGCAGCACATTGAACTGCATGACCAGAGGTTGTAGCAAACCATTCTGATGATGTGCCGTGGCCGATTTCGACTGGGCCAGTTGGGCAGCTCGTCGAGCTGCCGCTTGTTGGGAATGGTGTTGCTGCTGCTGTTGACCACTTCCCATACCCACACCTCCAGCGCCACCAGATACAGTGCGTTCACGCATTTCACTCGCATTACCACTGCTCGTTCCACCCGAGTTGCGTGCATGAAATGGTGATTCCGGCTCTTCGGCTGCATGCGAGCGTAAGGTAGAACGTCCGGAATTGCGTTTAACTCGTAGCTCTTGTAGAGTGGAGGACAATTGTTTGGAACTGCGTGTCATCATGCCATGCAGAGCCACCGGATGTTGAGGTATATCAATGTTAACTGGTCCTATGGAGAGTAGGCCACTATTTTTATCCTTGCCACGCTTGGATAGGCTGGAGTAAAGGGTTTGACTTTTGCCCACCGTCACCTTGACCACGGTCCTGAAATAGTTGATAAAGAATTGATTACTGATTGAGTACTTTTAAGTAGGTGAAATCTTGGAAACCCGCTGTTAGATATTAGAGTTATCAAATGATTTGGGAATCATTTCGGAATAATTCGTTATCAGAAACAGTCTGTTCAATGTGGACTGTTCCTTTCGAACAAAACAGTTATAGGCATAGCATTAGGAAAAAATCTAGAACATTTGAGAAAGGAATTGGATTTGTATACCCTGTGTCACGTTCGACATAGAAAAATATCATTTGTGACGCAAATCAAAAGATTAAGTGCTCCAAAAATTTTACAAAAACTGAGTTTAAAGTAAGCAATTTAATAATAAAACAATTGGAGTAAACAATTTTTGTGTTTATAAGACATTTAAAGTTGGTCACGTTTGACATCGTAAATGAAATGACTCAAAATTGTTCTTACTTAGCAATGTTTCTTATGGGCGTCTTTATAAGATTCTTACAGTATGTTCAAGTCGTTCAGGAAAGACTTATGGATTATATCCCAAATTTGTTAACCGGTTCGTAAGCCCCTCAAAATTATAATTTGGGCTTTGAACTTCAAATTAGGATTTTATGTTGGAAAAAGAGAGTTGATGGTTTTCCCGGTTCGAAACCCGATTCGACGGGGTTACAAGTGATTTAGAACCTGATCTCAGAAATTATGTAAGCTATGAACTTGAAAAGCGGCTTATAGCTTGGAAAATTTGGGTTATACATTCGTCGAGAACGGTTCCAAACCAGTTTGAACCTGATTAATTGTGTTGGGCCGAAATCAAAATTTTTTTTGAATATTGTGAATAATATACAAGGTCTGTTCCCATCTCCGAGTGAATTTAAAAAGTAAAACGATTGTAATTCCGAATCGTTTTCATTTGTTGTTCCCGTTTCCGAGTGAAATAGAAATCAATTATCTTTTCGAATGAAAGTTCGAATGGTTTTTGAACTATAATTCAGCTGAATGGTAACATGAACAATTTCTATCAACACTGCGCATTCGCTAACGCGCAATTGCGAACAGCTCAGTTTCATTTCGATCGTTTTTGCTTTCGGCTACAACTTTGAAAAATTAATTTTAAATCAAACTGAATGCCCAATATTTCAATGTTTAAAATCTTCTCAATATATATGACTTATTAACATAATAATATTTGATAGTTAAAAAATATAACCGTTGACATGAAAATTGTCAATTACTTTTTATTTCACTCACTCAAAGGCAAAACTTTTAAAACCGAATAATTTGATCGTTTTTCGGAAACGGGAACAGCTATCAATTTCGATTCCACATGATTTGATCGAAATCGAAAACGGGAACAGGCCTGATAAACAGAATTCCTAAGGTCCCGAGCGACGCCGGGTAGATAGCTAGTTATTAAATAAAGTTAAGTTACATGAATATTTACATAACGTTTTAACACTTGATCCATACTGGGGAAAAAATGTCACGTTATAATGTCACGTGTCTGAGGGTTAATCTTTACATTTTTAAAAAAAAGTACGCAAGATTTTTTAAGTCAAATAAAAATACATTTCAAAGAACTATTCAAATTCATCAGATATTAAAAATATTTGGTTTTAGTTTTTCTTGTCCCTCAGGTTTGGAGCTATCGCTAAACTTTGATTTCTTCTTTATGAGCTGCTTGTTAACCGCTCGCCTCTTAGCTGCCACAATGTTCGTCGAATGTTTTTATGAAAACTGTTTCTTTTTGCTCATTAATGTTGTTTTGTCTCGAGTTTGTATCGCTAACCGTTGAGACAACTAATTAACTTCGGTACCTAGCTTTGCCTCTTCTTTTTAATTTTTAATTTGTACCACGGTCACGTTCTACAGAAAATACATTTCAACATTCAACAGTCCTAACATTTTATACCGTATGCCGGACAATGTCTGCAAGATAAACTAAGCTCATGATATTTGAAGGCCTTTTAGAACTTCTGATATTCGTGTGAACTACACAGTTAACTCAACGCTGTCTAATTTAAGCCTATCCAATTCTACAGATGGATTAGAATGAGCACTACCAATGATTCTTTTGAATATAATTGTATTCATGTTATTTCAAATGATTTCAAGGATTTTAAATGGCTTATCGATTGATTTGTATCGATATAATTTATCGATATATCGAAAATTTTGTAAACTCAATGTATCATATATAGATTTTTAAAAATTTTGATTTAACCGAATTAAATATTTTGGAATAATAGGCGGCTTGCCACAAGGCTTATTTATTAAGCCGACGTTGTGGAATATGTTGTAAGACGGAGTTCTACGGCTTATTAAGCAGCAGTTAAAATCGTAGGTTTTACTGACCATTCCGCCATCTCTGCAATGGCTAAAGACCTACTAAACGTAGAAGCTAAGACTAATGAGACAGTGCAACCAGTCACCGACTGGGCTGATCCTCGGTCCTCGCAAGCGTGTAGAGCAGTTGTGCCCAAAATGCCAAAAGTCTATCCCATGGGATAGCAACTCATAGTTCTGCCGGCTTCACAGCCGACACACGAATAGAAAGAGATAATACGTGTGCCATAAGCATACCCAGCGGCGCAAATTGCCATTACATAATGGGTTACTTCGCGTTACTTTGCCATCAGTATGAAGGAAATACTCCCATACAATCTGCATTACTTTGCCATAAGCATGGCCGCTTTTTAAACGGAGTGCCAACAGCCTGCATTACTAGTAATAAAGGATGTATTTCAGAGCCGAACTGTCATCGGATTCCCATTACGAATGCGTTTGTTTTCGATTACTATCTCTATAGTATGCATTATTTTTCGACAGTCGCGTTGAGCTCTGCGCCGCTGGGCTGCTTTCGTCTTTTTCTTCTCTCACAAGGCATTTGTTCGTTCGCTTGTTGCTCATGTTTGACGTCATGACGTTTACTTACAAGCGCAAAGCTTGATAATGTGAGTTTGGCACCACTGGTGTAGAGACAGCTATTGTATGCTTCGGAGATCAAGCGAAGGAGTGTGTTGAAGAAATGCCTGTTAAAGCCAAAAAAGCATTAACCGGTAAAATAGCTAACATTTGCGGACCTCAACAGCGTAGCAGATGGCTAATGTACAACGTGGTCAAATCATTTATATTGAATGCTTCGCCTATATAGGCCCCTGCGTTAACTGTCTCTTCTTGCAGCCGTAATAGCAAAGGGGATGTTCCCTCCGAATGACATTTGGTTTCCAAACAAAGCTAGAGAACGTCTAAATGGTTCTTAGTCTAAGTTACTAGCAGGTGGGTGATTTTAAACCTTTCTATTAAAGACGTACAACACGTCTGTCCGAGATTCAATACCGAATGGTAAGAGATCAGCGGAGGCCTTGGGATACTATTCACAGTCGTTGTCTTGATGGATAAGACTGAATGACAACCTTGTAATATATAAGTAATTTTTTCAAAGCGGATACCGCTCTAAGAAAGTAGTTACTAAGTATGGACAGTACTTTGAATAAGAAATATTTCCAAGAATTCACCAAATATAAAATCTTAAACTTACTGTTGACTAGGAGCCACTCCTTCCAATAGCACAATCATAGCACGTCCCACTTGACCAGTTAGTGAACATTCCAATGAAACTGGACGCGCCTTTTTGCGCCAGGTGGCTGTACTATTCAGCGTAGTAATCTCCGATTCCAATTTCAAACCCGATAGTGTGGCCAACAAACGTGTCTTATGGATTTTAGCCACTCCAAAGACTATGAGACGTGTGCGTTCCTGGGTTACGCCTTCAACTAACAACATTTCACGGTGCTGTGGCAATGGTGTGGGAGCACTGGTCAAATCATCTTCTTCATTATTAAAAGCAGGCTTCTTGTGCTCATTCAACGAACTTCTTTGCACCACAGTCTTGGTCTCTGGCATGGTGCCATATAACTCCAGCAGGGAATAGATGGTTTTCCAACAATTTGGTGTTTCAAGCAATGGAACTAGCGAAGCCATACCCGCCTTGGTTAAGGTATTTTGATAGTCCCCACTGACGCTAGTTGCGCAGCCGCCATTTAGCGAAGCTTTTGAGTCTGTGGTCATTTTGAGTATATTTTGCTCATGCAGTGACATGGTGGGACTATCTCTTAGGGGTGAAGAACTTGACTCATTAAGATTGGTATAACCCAATTTGCCTTTAACCGATTTGCCAGTGGAGCGTAGTTTTTGAGCAAAGCTTTGTGGTCGATTTTTGGCATTTGGTGAAGGTGTCAATTGTATGACAGGGCGCATACGACCAGCTGCTGGCATAGTGGGCATGGTCTCATTGAATTTGTCATAGCGTTCGTCGGAATAACTTTCACCATGACCAAAACGCTCCGAAACTGATGTGAAAGGTAAGATGTCCGTGGGTTCGGAAGCTAAAGGGAGAGAAAGAAAGTTTGAATTTTAGAACGAAGCTTTAAATAAAAAACCTACCCAAACTGCATTCATCCTTGGTTTGACTCTTCTTGCTTAGCTCGGGTTGTTCATGGAACTCATTCTGTGCATCCTTTACATTCTGATACATATTACATATCTGATGCAATAACCTCAGCAAAGGCATATTAACCTGTTCAATGAAAAGACAAAGATTCGTATCAAAATTCCATACATATTTGATGAAAATCTCTAATCCTCTTACCTGCTGCGAAATGAATCGCACATTGAGGCTAAAATTGATCACAGTGCTTGTATGCTTCTTCAGTTGACGTCGCGACATATAGATCACACTTTGTCGTGCTTGATCCACCATGCCATCGGACATTTTCAATACTTCCAATTCAATGCCCACACGTTCACATAGAAACAGTGGTGTATCCATCAATATGGAGGCACGTCCTCCATTTGATTTTTTATTCAGCTTTGTGGGTTTCTGTGCAGTGTTTTTCTTATCTCCAGCTTCACTGACCACTATGTCCACGCGTATGGAATCAAAGGTTCCAATTAATGACAGATTTGTGCCAAAGTTCTCCAGTGAAGAGATGTCTGCATTCGCGAATTTATTAATCATTTGTTGTGGCATTACACCCAGGCAGGTGAGCAACGGTTCAAATATCAAATGGGCATCCAGCAGCTTAATCGAGTCCTGCATTATACCATTGCGTGTTTGCGACTGTCCCGGCAACTTGGGCTGAACGGGACGAGTGTGCTCTTTCTCAGTAAAATGTTCTTTCTTTTTATTATCCTGCTGCTTGGCCATCCAAAAGTAGAGATCTTCCCTGTGATTCTCGGCGCCTAACCAATATTTGTTGATTGAATTGGTGGAGCTTAAAGAACCCTCCTGCAAGGCTCCATACTCTGCAAAATGAAATGAATTTAGTAAAGCTTTTTTTTCCCAAAACAAAAATTTTTCGATTTGTCTACAGACCAAACTCTGGAACTTGTTTCTCCACCAGGCCCGATATGATGGGCAACATTTGTATGCTAGAACGAGACGAATTGCCATGTGAATAATTCGAGGCTTTGCTATGCACTTTGCTTAGACTTGTTTTTTTTATTTTGTTTGGTTTAGTTGTTGGTTGGTTGATAAATGGAATGGGGCGGTTATGAAAAGAAAAACAGAGCACAGGCATGATCATTAATTTAAATATGAAACACATACAAAGGTGCATGCACATTATAAGGTACAAACGACTTACCCACGGCGCGTGTTGTGTATGTTGGGCGATGTGGATGTGGAACGATGTGAGGCATTTCCATGTACACCTGCTTCATGACCATAGGAAAGTCCTTCATATTGATTGTTTCCTAGTTTTTGTGTGGAAGGACAGAAGCATTAGGTATTTGTTTGGTGTTGTATTAAGGAGAGGAAATAATTTTGAACTCTACAATTTTGATACTGCAGTGGAGTTACATACCACAAGTATGTACATAAATATTGAGAGAAAAAAAGGGAGACAAGTACAGAGTGCGAAATGATTATAGAAACTGGAAAAGAAGTCGAAAATAGAAAGTTTTACTTATGAAACAATTTTGTAATAAATTCCATTTGGATTTTTATAAATAAAACATATTTATGGATTGATTTTGTTCTTTCATTTGCAAGTAAATGCACATAAAAGTGAGGGGAGAGCAGAGAAGAACCGTGGTTCAGGACTACTCTACTGTAGGGCAGGGGCACGTCTTTAATAGAGTGCTTAGAGCTACAGCTGCACAAGTATGAGTAAAGAGTAATTCTTAATCTCAGTTTTTCGCAGTAAAAGTTAAATTTACGTTTGTTTTGACTACTTTGCTATCATCAGTAGAATTCCATCCATCGTATGTTTCCTTTCAAGTCAGAACTACTTTAGGTCGTTGAAAATCTCATCAAAAACTAAACCGAAAAGAACTATGCAGTAAAAAGAAATAAAAAAAAACTTTGTAAAACTACTAACAAAAGTTTTGACGTCTATAGTTTTGCGGTGTGTACACAGACACGCGAATGTCTGGCTCTAAAATCCATACGAACATCGAACTCGAATGTCGAACTCTGAATTTATGGATGGTATGAACCAGGGCTGCAAACCTCATACAAATCGCCAGGGGTTCACCCGCGAAACTTTTTTAATTCAGGTTCGAACTGGGGTTCAGGAATAATTTTGTTCAGAAAACTTGTAAGTAAATTGAAACAACCAAACGTTTAGATGATATAATATTCGAGTTTGGATCATGGAACGTTTTAGCAGGCTCCAGGTCAATAAGTCATGGAGCAATGAGTTTTAGGGATAAAATTTAAGCTGCTCAATTTTGAGCTGGTTAGAGCAAGCCAGACATATTCCCAAATGCACTCTGAGAGCGGAGTCGGAGTATTCTAAATTTATGTTTGTTCATAACTTCTAAATCAAGACACACACATACACCACAAAGGAGGATGGCCGACTGTACAGCTGTTTCAAGAACCTTGCGGTTTTATCCTCGGCTGGCATTGACTTTTTTCTGATAGTTGTCAAAGGCCATAGCATTGCTATGACGGTTTGGCAGCACAAGTGCAAAACAGAGAGTTCCAAATTGAAAGAAGACGTTGTGTATGTGTGTGCCCCATTTCGGCCTTTCTGTATTAGTGGATCGAATTCTCTCAGTTAACGCACTGTATAAAACAGCGATGGGCAGCAGAAATAACGGAAAGGGTACAACAACATTCTAATTTTTGTCATTTGTTTTCGATCATCGCGAAGCAGCTTGTGGTTGTTGTAATATCTATTGCGTCGTGGAATTAGAAAAATAACGGGCCGGGTTGCGTGGGTAAGAAGGGCTATGAGGCTGCCCATCGCTGGTATAAATTAATAATTATTGTGTTTTACAGCAATCTATCATTATTACTGACTGTATCGCTGGATAAAACAAATATATGAGTAGAAAAAGTGCGCTAGACAGATACTTGTGTTGCAGGAACAGGTAATAACAAATGCGAAATTTTTGTGTTCTTTACATAGATCGTAATTCCAAAACTTTAAAGCTTAAAGATTGCTTTTCATCTTTTTCAAAAGATAAACATGATTAAGAATCATTAATTTTTTTTTATCTTTCTTAAAGCTTTTACTTATTAGTTCCTTTTGAATATTAGCAGTCCGCAGTCTAGAAAGATCTGCAACAAGCATGTCAGGTCAAAAGCAACAAGACTTAAACTTAGTTTTTTTTTAGTAAAAACAAATAAGTAATATTTTTTAATATGAAAATTGATTACATTTATGCACGCCACCAGATTCGTTTTGCGCGTAGGGACGGTGATTCGTAAAACTTCTTCCTTAATACCGACCATTTTTCAACTAACAGAGGATTTATTTCCTTCTGGAAATAGCAATATGCCGATTTTGATTGAGGAAGTTGAACGTTCAAAACAGAACCGAATCTCTTTTTTCCGGTTCGGTATAAGGTTTCGGTTTATGGTCCGATTCGAAGAACCCAAAAACCGAAACCGCACTTGTTCTTTGGGTTTAGGCTTAGGACCGGTTTGCAGCCGTGATCTTAACTACATAAGAAAAAAATGCCGAAACTGGTCGAAGCTTGGGTCCCTCATAAGTAAAATATTTTTAGACGTCACAAATAAATACTACTACACATTGGTGGTATTCCTGAGAGATAATTTGCTTTCGTGAAAGCAAAAGCAAAGCAGTTGGTGGAACGAATCTGATTTCATTTTTATTTGCTTTCATACAATTTACACACGTATTCAATTTGACAGATCCAAAGAGGAAGGGCAGAATAAAATTGTGGAAGAATTTGTAACTTCGACCATGAACATCTTTGATCAAGTCAAGCAGTTCTCTAAGAGAACTGTCACACTAAAACAAATGCAAATCGAAATCAGCTTCAAAGCTGATTTTACTAAATCAATTAGTATGACCTTAATTTGCTTGCATTTTCTGGGCACACTGCTCATTTTGTATGGAGCAGCTGTCATCAGCTGTTTCACGAAATCAAATTGAAAGCAAATCACTTTCAGGAATACCACTATTGTGTGATACGATAGCAAAGTCTACTGATGATACAACCAAGAAGTGTTTTAAATATCTTTTAGGTCCTAATTTCTTGTTACTAATAGAAAATGAGTTCTTTAAAAACTGTATGAAAGTAGTAGCAAAAATGTTTCTTTCCCCACTTGAAGCAGATATGAAAAACCGCTCGGGAGGTCTTGAACCCCCGGTTTGCTTCACAACTAAGATTTTTCCATGGAGCAACGAGATTAAAAAGCATGCTTTCCCTCAATTCAGAGTGCCCACTATTGAGGCAACAATAATACTTCACTCAAAACAACAGTCAGATTAAGACCGTCTCTGCGTAGAGCGATACAGACATTGCCCCAAGTCGATGTCGACTTGCGCAATCGTTTAGTCTATAAAGAGACCAGGGGTCAGCAAAAAACACAATCACATTTGGGCATTGCATGTGTGTTTAGCCATTGAAAAGAATTTCTTTTTTTCGGAGCGACGAGCTTATACTGTTGGAGTGTTGTTGTTGTTGTAACAGCTGGGAAGATTGGTACGTATGCGTAGAAAGAAAAAAAAAAGGAAGAAGGAGAGAGTAAAGGTTAGTTTGATATAGAAGCTATTCCCTGTCCAGTTCGAGGAAGGAAGCTACCTCTACTGGACGGGACCATAAGTCGAAGGGCGTGTCGGAAAGTCGACGTCGCTGCCGTTGAGCACTTTTGCATAGCGACGAACCGACCACTTTCCTAGTCTGTAACCGCGTCAATGAAATTAAAACGTACTGAAGTGTGTATCGACTTAGATTAGTCCTGCATCCCTCAACCAAGCTAAACTAACATACCAAGGATATAGTTAATAATATGACTTCTTCAACTTTTCATCTTATAATTATTTCGCTCTCTGTACACGGAGAGATCTAAAGCTAATATAAAACAGATTTCGGGATAGAGTATAGCCAGAAAGAGTATAGTAGGAGAGTAAATATTGTTATAGTATAATGCAAACGCACAAGCATCAAAACAATTTATGAAGTTGTGAACACTTAAAGCATTTGGTAAATGGTATAGTAGGAGGATAAAAAAATAAAAGAGATAGTCAGAGAGAGAGAGAGTGAGGAAATAGGAAAAATAGTGGGTAACAAAGACAATTCAACAATCAAACATTTCACTCGAAAACAGGAAACACACACGCCTACAAACTATACATATCACTAGGTTATAACAAAAAGGAGAGCTAACTGAACCTGAAGGTGCAGCTAGTGAGAGAGAGAGAGAGAGCGTTAATCAAAAAAATACCAATGTGAGTTCGATGATGCTGTGTTTGCCCAAGTAATAAAGCATTCTCACTCTCTTCCGGATTCTCGCCGACGCCAGCATAGGCGCCCATTTCAACATCACCTTCACACTCATCCGCCTCGCATTCCTCCTCGTTTTGGGGAAACGAGAAGGTTACATTGATGGGACGCGCCAACTTATTCTTGTACTGATGCTCAAAGAGAATGGGATTGTAGAGGGTATTCTTCCATTGACGACTCAGAACTATGATGCCCTGTCGCAGAGTGACAAGATGCGGCACATCGCCATGCTTGAAGATTTGTTCTATGCGCTGTACACCCTCATCTAGGACAAGCTTTTGCATAATATAACACAACTGACAGCTGGGATCCTCCTGCAGGGTTTTGGACAGTAAGGTATAGTTGTTCGAATACCGACTCTGTAAAAAAAACATTTATAAATGATTATTTTCTATGAATGGATTCACCTTACTAGCTCCACTTACCTTTTTAATTTTGGGATTTCTTTGTATCTTTTCATTCTCCATGGCTTCAGCCATTAAACAGGCGGCTACAGCTGTTTGTCTGGTGTGCAGAGCCTTACATAAAGCCACAATTTTTATGGCCAAACGATTACTGGGATTCATCCAGGCGGTAATGGCAGGCGAGGCTGTACTCAATAGATTCCAATCGAGACGCGTCAAATCTATTTTCCGTGTAATGGGCACACAGGGTGGAGCCGCAAAATTCAACCACACTGACTTGAGTTCAATGACACAGGAGGAAGTTTTGTCCGTCTCCTTGACATTGGACAAAACCTTGTCATAAGCATCCTTAGGCTGATTACCACTGGCTTTTTGAGCTCCAGCTGGCGGATTGGCATTAGCTGCACCCTTTTCAACATCCTCTTCAGTGGGTTTAGGCGTGGATTTCCTTTGTTCTGCTGTATTAGGGGTAGCATCGCTTACAATGATATTATCCAAAGCATGATGAAACTTTTCTTTGGGCGTTTTGGGTGTGGGCGGTTTCTTGGTAATCATACGCCAGGCAGCCTCTGCCTTGGATGTAGCTCCACCATCATTGGCACTTGTGCTGGCATCCACCAAAACGTTTAATTCACCCGCTTCGGTCATTTCCGCCAGCTCTTCCTTGCTGTTTTCGGATTTCTCAAAATGTGAACGCTTTACTATCTTCACTCCCACGCCCTCCAGGCCACACTCAAACATTATATAGCCAATGCTCTCTATACCCGTGCTCTCGGGCATTTTAAGACACTCGAAGAGCACCTTACTCTTGTGCTCGGGTATGGCTGTGACTATAATAGGTGATTCCTGGGCACAGGATTGACCTTCAGTCTTCAAACGACGCAGCTGAGCATGGGCACGTCCTATATCCAGTGTAATGACCAACTCCTCCAGCTGTTTCTCTGAAGTTTCAATCAGTATGGGTTCACCTTGTACATTATCCGGTCTTGTCTGTGAGGAGAGATGTGCCAGCAGTGCCCGTGTGCCCTTCATTATGCCACCCTTCTTGTTGCTATTTCCCGATTGCACTGCCTGTTGTATATACACATTGTGCATGGATGCACGTGTGGTTTTACCCAAATGAAATTTGGTAGAAATACCCTCCATATAGAAGGTAAGCAGCGAAACACAGCTCAAATCTTGTACATTATCCAAAGCGGCCACAGAGATAATTTCCTCCACTATGGATGATTGTAGCATGGTAATGCTGACCTTGGGCAAAACAATTAGACCTTGAGTCTTAGTGGAAATACTCTCCTCATAGACATCACTGAGAAAAGAATCACCGGGTCCCTGTAGATGACGTTCTGTGGTGGAGCGTTTCGAATTGGAATGCACTTGGGACCAATAGCTGAGGCTTTGATCTCGCTTCAGAATATTATCGTTATTCACTTTGGCTATGCACGAGGTGTGTATAAAATTTACAACCGAGAGTAAGTGCATCGATTGTATGGTTGGTATGGCGGCCTCAACCATGCTGAAAGTATAAGAAGAGAAAACATAGTTTAAAATATTAGAAAATTGCCTTATTAAAGGGTATAACAAAAGGGTAAAGGGTATTATAATTTTGACCATAAGTTAGCAACGAATAGAAATATTTATTTCCAACAAACTATAAAATTTCAGGGCGCCCATTTCTTCAATGTTTCTTTAACACAGAAAAATGGTTCTTTTCAGTTTTACTAGTTAAATTAATTAAAATATTATAAATTTGGCATGCTTCCATTCAATAAAACATGAAAATCGGAATTTTAACTAAATAGAATGTTTGCTTAGAGATCGACTGCAGAACAGACTGAGCTATGACGTTCTTGTCAACAAGAAAAATCGATAATTATAATGAGATAAATGGGTTTCACATCACGTTAAAAGTAAAAGAGATACAATACGAAAATTTACACAATACAGCGGTATTTCTGCATCATTAAGTCAAAAATCGTATTTTTGTTATCCCAGTTTATAAGTAAGCGATATATTCTTGTCGGGCGACAAGTCTATTCGAAACTAGTCTCTTAGTTTTAGAGCTATCGAGCTGAAATTTTGCACAGCATATAGTCTTCTTTCGAGTGTACGCTGCTAATACGTCGAAACCAACCGGAAGACTATAGTTTATAGTTGCCATAGGAACCATCGGTTTGAAAATGGGTCTTAGCGAAAAACTATTGTAAGCTTCATTAAGATTTCCATATTTTGGACCAAGTCGGATGACTATATCATACCATCGGACTTCCGAACCGTATTTAACTGCATATTTCCAACTTTCCCAGATGTATAAAACGCGGTAACTAGCTCCTCTTCTAAAAACTGAATTATTCTTTATTTGATGTTTGGTCTTGTTTATATATTTCAAAAATTTTATATTATAGATATGCCCCTTTTTTTAGAGTTGTATGATCTATTCTTACTTGAGTCCCAAATGCATTCCTTGCAGGTACTTGGACTCAATTTAAATATCTTTGAACACCAGATCTATCGCTGTACCATTCTGAACCGATTCTTACTGATTCGGAATCGGTTGAGAATCTTACATTCAAGTAATAGCAGAGTTTATGGCTCTACACCAATTTTTAAACCAATTCCAATTGTTTCAAAATCGGTTTTTAGCCGAGAAATTATAAAAATTCAAATTAACAACTTAAACATCAAAAATTAAGTTCATATATAGCTCTGAACCACTATTGAACTAGTTCAAATAGTTTCAAAACTGATTTTGAAACGGGAAAAATATACAACTTTATCTTTCCACTCTACACACCAAATAATTGCATTTGACTTGAATGATAACTTTTTTGAATGGAGAATGGAGTTTTTTTTCACCTTTCTGAGTTCTCATATTAAGGATATCAAAGCACATATGATAGCATTGGTTCAAGGTTGTAATTCGGTTTACCGTGTATTTTGGTATAGTGTACTTAAAAGCTAACAATATTATCAGAGCCCATCTAATTATATTGCTCTGATGCGCTGAATATTCTCAGGCCCGCACTCAGCAATCGACAATATGTGAGAGCAGACCTACCAACTTTTTTTTTAAACAGCTAATAAATTCTCGGAAGGGGTCTTAGAATTAATAAACTTGTTTGATTATTGTCAGGGGACCCTCAACAATGACACACTTTAAAAACTAAAGCACACAAGTTACAAAAACTAAAAGCAAAAGAAGACTGGACAAACAAAACTAAAATTATCTTTAAGAACATACTGCGGAGGTGGACAAGTAGTCAGAAATTTGTTTTGCTTTCAATGATAGCGTATTTGATTTTTCGTTTTGTTTTTTTGCCGGCGTATGATTTGGTGTGTTTCATACAGCCACGAGCACACACACACACAAACGGAAATTGTGCGTCTCTTTCTAATTCTTGTGGTTCTTGATATTTCACAAGTATTTTTGTTCATTTGTATTGGTGTCTACGCGGCCGAAAGCATCTTCTTAAATCGTGTTTAATGAAAAAGGTACCGAGTTCGATACCCAGACAAGGCGGACCAAAAAATGTATATTTATTTTAAAACTTAAATTAACTAAAACAGGTGGGGGAGTACTTGGTGGAACTTTTATACCAGGTGAAGTCATTAAAGTAGGCTGCCTCCGGGTACGTTTTGACTGGTGAAATCACTAGCAACAGGGGATGCAACGTGCTCTCATGTTCCTATCACTTACTAAGTGGTGAATTCGCTTCTCCTACCTGGCGAACCATACCATTGAAATGGTTCGTTGTTGTATTGCCATTTCGGGCTGAAATTTTCAGCTATTAAGTTGCTAGATCTAACCATTTTGAAAGTCTTAGCTGCAAATGTGCAAATTTTAAAATGATTTTAAGCTAGTTCGGTATTCTTTAGACGTAATAATGACTATTAAATCCGTATGAAATCGGAGTTTTCCCTCAGTACAATGCCTAGCAAGTGAAAATAGCAGCGATGAGTTACGGCATAATAACTAGAAATAGCTCCAGTTCATAAATGTTTTCAGTATTGTTTCAGTATTACCCATGGAAATTAGTGCTCAAATTCATGGCTGCCAAATTCCAAATCAGGGCTGATTTCAGCTTAAGATGCTTAATTATAATTCAATATAATTGCAGAATTTCCGTCTGCGAATTCTACACATTGGAGTTCTCATGTCTTTATTCGCTAACTGAAGTAGCTTAAATAGCTAACTGGTAGGTTGTTTGAAGCATGAATAGCAAACAAGTCCGCTGATGAGAGGATAGGGTTATTCTCGAAACAGCGATCGTTGTGCGGACATACCATTTGCTATTCCAAAATGTTGTAATTAATCTCTATTGATTATATTGAATTATAATTAGCTACTGACCTTTAGCCAGCCAAAATGAAAACTTTTTTTTTAAATATTCTTTCGAAGATATGGTCTACGCAGATATAGCCAATTTTACCCTAGTTATGATTTTGTCGGCAAAATATAAAGCGAGCCAAAAATACAAAGAAGATGCGTTTTCTGATTTGGACAAAATCACAACCATCTCTACAATTTGAATCAGTACTGAGATCAACAGATTCGTTGTTGAAAACCGACCCAATAGCAGTTTTATTTGTGCTCCGATTCAGGTTCGGCTTGGACTCCAGATGATATTTCAAGAAGTAATTTGATAAGCTTTTGTTAGTTTTTAGATCCAGAAAAACACAAATTTTCTAAAGTTTAACCCTGATGAATCATTAGCTATTTCTAGAAATTATTTTTTACAAATTTAGCAACTTTTGGACCAAATATTCTGGCAACACTGGAGAGAAGTCTTTTGTTCCGTTGGAATACGGTGATTAACATTTCCAATTCAAACTGATTCGAACGCCTCCACAATGAAAGATTTGCTATGTAAACTGCGGATTGTGAAATCGGCAGAAAAAATAAACGAAAGAAGAAAAACTTTTTAAAATTTTGAAAAATTGTTTTTTGCCCTTTTGGATAGAAGGCTAAGCTAAGGTCCCACAGGCAAATAATTTGCCCAAATTTTCATAAAAGTTTCTCTAAATCGGCATTATTACATTTCACACTTAATACTAAAACTTGGTTCCATACGTAAGCAATTTGATCAAAAAAGCCAAAGTTTCCTAAGTTTGCCTATTTAGTCGATTTTCCATAATATTGTTATTTGGACCTTAACCTTAAACGATTTTTTTTTCTATTTAGGATAATTTGGTGTTTTGTTTAAAGAGTGTGTTAAAAAAATTCTCTAAAACAGTAGGCCCTCTCAACAAAATCCAACAGAAACAATATAAAAACTTGACATGTTTTTACTTGGAATTAGTTTACTCTGCTCTGTGTGGCCTCTGGTATTTGAGGCCTATCCCCTGCCCGAAAACGGTCAATTGTCTGATCCAGCCAACTATCCAGATCTAACCGATGGGCTAAGCGATGCAGAAATTCAAGCCAGTCTAAATGATTTGTCTCTAGATGATCTCAATACGCTAGACAAGCTGTTGGAAGACAATCGTGTTGATGATGAAGGTAAGTATATCAACTTAGCAGAAAGTCTTCTCTATTCATAGCTTACGCCTTTCAAAGTAAGCAAGACAAAGCAAGAGCTCAAGGCACAAAACAATTACAATTATGATGAGGGTTCTTTGGATGATGATGGCTGTCGGGATGAGGAGGATCTGGGCAAAGAAAAGGACACGTGTACAAATCACCCCAGGAACACAAAAAGTCCCACAACCATACGTTGCTCAAGTATAACACCTGCCACTACATCATGTGCTAGCGACGAAGAACGTTCCAGCACCAAAAGCTTTAATCCTTGCAAAAAAAAATTGGGAGTTTTCATGGATGATGATTTCGAGAAATCCAAACCCAAGAAATCAAAGTTTAAATCTCAAGCAAAAAGCGAGAACGTTTGCCATGTGGATGATATGGATTGTTTGCAAAGAAATCTGGATAGACTTCAGCAACAACAGAAGAATCAATTTGAGAATTATGATAGCTCTCCCCTAGATGTACAGCCGGAGAGCGAGCTGGAGGGCATAGAACAGCTGAAAGTTAAAAGTGAAAGTCAAGAAAAAGATGACCTTACCAAAAATATGTTTGGTACGGATTACCATAATGACAACACTTGGAGTTCCCCGTATGAACGTAAAAAACTCTCTAAACTGGAAGAGAAAAAGCGTAAGGAAGCTGAAGACGTAGACTTTGAGGAGAATGATGGTGACAGGTTTGCACCTTAAATACCCAAGTACACGCACAAATCGTTCTTCGTTTCCATTTTTGTAGTTTCATTGCCAAAAATGCGCGCGATCCGCCAAGATATCTAATCGAAACCCATAATGGTGGCTACATACAAAGCGACGGAGAGAATGGTGAACGTCATTTGCTAGAGGACCAGAATCAGAGTGAAATGCTAAACTTGGAAAAATATGAAACGGAACTGGAAATCAAACGCAATAAGCGTGAAAATGGGAAATTAGATGATGCACCAGAGGTGAGTTCTGTGTGTGTGTGTGTAAAACAAGAAGAGCTCATTTATTGAATTCTTTAGAATGCCAAGGAAAGTTATTTGAAGAAATTAATGGACTCATTTCCACGTGATCAGGGCAGTCAAAGTAATGTTAATGTGGCCCTAATGGAAGAGGAAAGTGCGCATTTAAGGGTGAAACGCAGTTAAAGTTTTTATTCTTTAAACTTGCAATTGTTGTTTGCAATAAAAAATATATTTTATAATTGATCCTCTATAACCCTGATGAAGTATGCTATGTTTATGAATACACAGAAAAAAAAGAGATCCCCGTATAGTGGATATTCGAAATATCCACTTTAAGATCCATTTTTTTAAATACCCTTTTCACATTTTCAGCTCCTTTGGATTAAGAATAAAGATCAATGATATATTTTTTTCTGATATATCCTTTTTAAGCGAAAATAAATCGAAAATATCCAAAGATCCCAAGAAAAGGTTAATTAACTATCCAGTCCAAATGGATATATTATATAATATAATATAATAAAAATATAATATAATATTTTCCTTAACACCAATTTAATTTGTAACCTTTAATTTCTCTGATACTCTTGAGAAATGTACAAATGGGATAATGTATGACGCTGCAATAGCTTCCTATCAATTATGCCGTTTAAATAGATACTTATTAAAGGAAATTTGGTTTCCATACTTTGAAGGGCATTTATCATGATATTCTGTATGGCGCCCAACGAGGGGCTGGAAACATCCAATTTTAAGAAAATTACTTTGTTCTTGTAAAATTTTCCTTGTCGGTGACATATCCTGCTAGTTTCACCTTCGCTTAGTAGCTGAAATCACTTTGTATGAGGCTTGTCCACATCGAAGTTCGCTCTAGTTTGGGGTACAACTATAGGTAGCGTCTCTAACATTTCTATATCATTTAATTGTGTTATAAAAGTATTCTTGAATACATCAAGCAATCTTACTGGAATACGTTCGTTATGGCGGAGACCTCTACAGCGCCTATTTGTTTTGTTAGGTGAATATCAAGCTGTTCTTTTGACGTTTTTCATTCTATACTACGCGGCTTGAATAACAAAGTCAGTAGAAGGTGTAAGCTGGAATTTTGTGATCTTGGCTGGACCGAGAGAGCAACCGCGAAGCATCTTCATCTTGACGTAGTTTGAGTAGTTTAGAACTCATGAGATTTGCCTTCTAATGTAGAACGGGGTGACTTTCTTGCAGAATAAGTCTGGAGTTATGTAATATTGGAGTCTCTCCGAGAAAAAAAAATCCGCTTGTTTCAAAGAAAATTTAGCTTGAATAGTAAGACAACTGCAAAGAAGCGCATTACTGATTTAAACAAAATCTTGTTCTTGTTTCACTGTTTTCTTCTTTACTTGGGTTTGATATTTCGGTCCTTACAATCTGTTAATTTGTGGCAGTGTCCGGCACCGTTCAATTTTCTGTGTATACAAGTAGCGACGTCCATCCTCTGTAGCAGCGGCGTCGATACACAGACACTATACGAGCGTACACTGCTCTCTTTTGCAATAGCAAACATGTGCTAACTGAGAGCGCTCTCGCGTGTCTGAACGCACACATGCAAAGGCAAAATAAGCATGTGTGTTTTGCCGGACACTGATTTGTGGATATGGCAATGAATTCTTAAATATATTTTTTGTATATATGTATGTCCATTGAAGGTTTGGCTTTAGTTTGGTCTCAACGAACCGAACTATATATATATAATTATGTTGGTGTATAAACAGAGTAATAGATAGCAACGGGAGCAACGGAAACTACCACAGTAAGCCGGAAGAAACACTGCTATAATGGGCTGTGGAGGCTACAAAGTCTTAGAGCTGTTTGACCGTGGGCTGTGAAGGCTATGGTGGTCTAGACTTGGTTGATATGCACATATTGGGCAATTGGCACACCAACCATATCAACGGGAGAGCACCACCTATTGAATGTGCAACCTTTCTGGGACTGGACCTAGGGGACTCGAAACCCCCTCTCTAACCCACTTCTCAATCACCCCAAACTTTAAAACTTAAACTTTCCCCCTCTCTAAATCTTTTACACATTTAGCCGTTACAACAACAACGGGAGAGCCACCGGAAAAGATTCTTCGCCACAAGTGATGCAGCTGTCGGTATCGAAATGCTTTTTATTGGCCAAACTGCATAAAAATGGTTTCGATTCGCCCACTTTGATCAGCTCCACATCTTTGTCCCCCCCCCCCTCCAAATAATTGTAGTTTTGTCTTTTTGTCTTTTTTGCTTTAATTTTTTTCATTGTGTGCTCAATTCTTTTTACGTCTCTTCCTACGTTTTTTAGGTTCATTTGAAAGCTTGTCACTAGATCTCAATTGCCTACAAGTTTTCTCTCTGACAATAATCAACCAAATTTCATAATTTTCAGACCCCTTCGACGATTTATCAGCTGTTTTTGATAAATCGATTAGGAAGATCCATGCTTATTGTCGTAGCAAATCGTTGGTATCCGCTCTGACAATGCGCTCCGACAATTTTCAAGAGCGGATTTCCTGAGCTATGTAATTAGATTGGCTCTGACAAAATTTCGAGCGTCTAAGTCAGGCTTACTACTGAGAGCGCTTGAATTTTTCATCAGCTTTTAAATTCCATATGCAACAAACTATAAAGTCGGTCAAGCCCGACTGTAATATACTCTGTACCTGCAGTAGCAGATGCGGAAGCGAATATCTTTTGGTCAAACTTGAGTATCGTTCATCCGATCTTTATAATTCCTTCGGTAAATCAATTGATATTTCTGAATACTAAATATCTCTGGAAGGTGACGATTTCTCCAAATTCCGGACCCAAACTTCTACTGAATTCTGGGCTCCCTGCTGCATTAAACAAAAGCCGAGTGCTTATACTATTCTATATACGACTTACCGTTGCAATCCCTCCAGCAGTAGTGGTGTGAGAAACACATTCAATTGCCCCTTCAATCTGGCCACTACCGATGTACAAGCTGCTCCTCCTTCGGCCTGTAGACTCATAAATTCGCCATCATCAAAACCATTTGTGGTCTTATCTGTCTCCTCCTCTTTTAACAGCACACTAGGATCCCAGGGATGTGATTTGGGACCACCAATAAATGTGGCTGAACTATTACTTCCTGTCGTATTCTCATAGCGTGGCACCACTTTGATCTCACGCCAGCATGAGTATAAATCGAAATGTGGTAACATTTTGCTGCCAATGTAGGTCAGGCCACCATCTTCATTCTCATGAAATAGGGGCGTAGAGAAGACATCCGGTCCCAGGGGAAAGGAACAGCCATTCCAATTGAAACACTTGACCTGTGACAAATGATTCAAATAGCTGGCCATCAGCAGAGGTGAATCTATAATGGGACGATTGACTTGTTGATGTAGATTAACTAAAGCCACATCCTCTTGCGAAGACATGGCCGAGATGAAGCTGTTCGAGGAGAGCGAAGGAGTACCCGACGAAGAGCCACGTGAATCCGCCTAAATGAAGCAAAAGAAAAATCATTACAATTAGAATCAAATTTAACTTAAGGAAGGAACTTAAGTGGCTACTGCTAGGGTGGCAAAAGCTAAGGTTTTAAAAGTGCTTAACTAGGCCCATTGAGAGTTCCATGCAAAATTTACCCTCAAGTTGTACCAAACTTAATAGAATCGCAGTACAAAAATGTACCAAAAAGCAAATGGAGAAAAAGGTTTGCTAACATAAGAATACAGAATTTAGTTTTAGGCTACTTGTTTGACTTTTGATTTGATTTTGGTACTAAGAACTACTCACATCATGAACAAAATGTCGATACTCAGGTCGTGATGAGATATTTGTAATTTTTCTTATTGGTGTGGCAAGACCATGTATACGTCTCGCGTCTTCATTCTGGATGAGTTTTTTGTTTTGATTATTGTTTGAATTTATTTTTGTATATTTTTTTTTAATGAATTTGAGGAGAGGAATAGAATTTAGGTGTGGTTTACAGTAGTTATTTAAAATATATATTTAGCTTAGAAAGAGAGAGAGAGAGAGACTTAAGCATGCATGGACGAAAGTTATCTGATTTGTTTGTTGCCGCAAAAGCTATGTATGTAAATATAGACCTAACATATAGAAGGATTCAGTTTACTTTTTAGTAAAAACTTTACCAATTCTGTGGTGCTCTGTGGACGCTTGGGTAATGTTTTGTTATTGCTGTCAGGTGCATGAATTTCCAGATCACTGCGATATGTGGGCAGGGTATGACTTCCATTCTCATTTTGCGCACCAATACTGCAAAAGGTTAAGACAATTAATTTAACTGTGATATAAATGTAAAATCTGTGTTTACCTCAAATCGGAGGAGAAACGCTTTTTGCCAGATAAAATCACAGAACCACTGTTGCCACTATTTCGCTGCTTAATTGACCCCCGCTGGGACATGACATTCGATATATCCTCCTCGGCAGAGAAGAACATCTCTGAGGGATTCTCTGAGGTTAGCGAAATAGTGCGCTGCACTTCGCGAGGCAATTGATCGCATCCCAGTCCTTGAGTTTGCAGAGCTATGTCGGCAATTTCGAATTCCAAGGGATGTGAGTGTGGAGCAGAATGTGACATTTCATCGGGCATCTAAAAAGTAATACAACTTAGTTTAAATCAGTCGTGGGATTGTATAAACTTAACACTTTACCTCATGTTCATCATCCAAAGCCTCGCCCGTCAGTCTTGAATCTGAGATGCTTGTCTTGGGTGGCGATACACGTAATCTGTGCGAGTCTGAGCCACGTCGATGACTGGCTGCCACCTCCACGCCGGCCTCATGCTGTTGCATTTGCAGTTTCTTTGAGGGACTATCAAGAAGTCGGGAATAGGGCACCTCTACAGAGGTCTGACGTGTACAGGTATATCGTTTACTGCGTCTTTCCAAGGTGTTTGGTGAGCCAATGCTTTCGCGAGATTTATGTCGATTGTTCAGTTCTGCTTTCTCCATGGTGTTGACAGAGCTGCCTCCAATTTTGAATTTGGTGCCATCTGGCAGGGAACAGAGTTCGGATTTTTTGAGGCTACCATTGCGCAACTCGCCAGCGGGTCTATAGAGTTTGCCTTTGCCATTGAAATCAGCAGAGTCGTACAGTGAAACACAATGCAGACTGTAGGGTGGTGTATGGAAGACTAGTTGACCCTGATGGAGTATGCTCTCGCCGAAGCCAAAGTCTTTGTTGTTGTTGATGATACTGGAAGAGGAAAAAACGTTTTATTTATTAAAAATAAGAAGAAAGTAGAAGGGAGAAATTAAGAAGGATTAAGAAAGAAACAAGAAGGAATGAATGAACCAAAGTAGGAAGGATTTAATAAGGAGGAAGGAAGATGAAGAAGAAGAAAGAATAAGGACAAATAAGTAAAGAAATGAGGGAATAAGAAGGGGGAAAAGGAAACAGAATGAAGAAAAGGAAGAATAATGAAGAGGATGAAGAAGAAGGTGAAATAATGAGGAGAAAGAAGAAGGAAGAAAAAGAATGAAATATTTGGAAGACGAAAGGGGAAGAGGTTAGAGGGACCAACAAGGAAGGAAGAGAGTTGGAAGAACTAGGAGAAAGATGAGAAAGAGAAGAATAGAATATAAGTAAGGAAAAAGGGAGAAAAATATGGAAGAAGAATGCAAATATGCAAAATACAGAAAAATAGAGAAAGAAGAAGCAGGAAACGAAGGAAAAGTAGTAATGAAACTGTTAGAAGAGGGAAAATGCAGGAAAAGAAGGAAGAGTAATGAAAAAGAAAGAAGAAGGTCGAAGAAGAAGGTGGAAAGAGAAGAAAGTAGGAGGGAAAAAGAAGAAAGACTTAGGACGAGGAAGGAAAAATAGGAAGTACGGAAAAATTCGGAATTAAGCAAGAGAGAAGAAGACAGAACGATAGAAAGTAGATTGAGAGAAGAAGAAAGGAAGTACGGAAGCAATGATAAAAAGGAGAAAGTAAAAATTAATATAGCAAGAGAAAATAATGGAAAAGGGAGTAATAGACAAAGAATCGAGGGAATACAATGGACATTGTAGTTATAACGGATTAAAATTACAAAATAAAAGACGGAAAAAAGTGAAGATAAAACCAGGAAAAAGCCATAAAGGGTTAATTTAAAAAACAACATGAAAAGAAAACTGATAATAGAATAACAGAAAAGAAAGCAAGGAAGAAAGAAAGAAGAAAAGAAAGAAAGAGAAGAATGAAAAATGAGTAGGAAACAAGAAAGGAGAAAGAAGAAAGAAAAAGAAGAATATAAAGAAAGAGGACAAGAACGAAGTAAGTAACTAAGAAATTCAGACAGTAGAGGGAACATAGAACAAACAAAAAACTTTCAATAAGACGAAGAAGAATATAAGAATCGAACGAGTAATAATGAACGAGCTAACTTCGTCTGTACCCTTGCAAATCTCAGAGTTTAAGAATGCAAACAATTTTCTAATTAAAACCCATTATCCGAACGATTGTTTCTATGGCAGCTATAAGATATAGTCAGTTTATGCTATTAAAACTGCAGGCCGCTTGCGATCATAAATTGCGTATTCGGGATATTGTGGTTGGATATTCGGGAAGCTTTCATGATGCAAAAGTATTCAAGAACAGCACAATATCTAAGCGCAGTAAAATATTTTTTTTGTAGCGGACAGTGGACACAAAATCGCAGGGGATTCTGCATAACAATTTTTCTAATTTACTGATTCCACCATATCGAAGATATTCACATTATATGGAGGTCGAAAATCGGAACCGTTTTAATATACGTGACGTAGATATAGTCAATCCGATTCTTCAATTTCAAATCGTGATATCGAGGAATATAAGCAGAGGTTGAGAACGAAGAAAAACAGGAATACAATCACGAAGAAAAGCTACAAGCAATTTATAATTTAATGTTTTTAAAAGATATAATTTTCCATATTTAAGATCAAGTTCATATTTAAAAATTTATAAAATATTTGTTTACTAGCTGACCCGCCGACTTTTCCCGTAAAATTAGATATTGTACAATTGTTTTGTTTTATCTTGTAAGAACCAGTTTGAGTTGACAGCTGGAAAAATATATCATTCTGGTGCAGCAACTACTTGCTTATAATTGGAAGGTATAGATTCCTAAGTCTTTTCCCAAAATTAAAGAGACAATATTTTTTGATAAAACTTCGGCATAAGTCCCGTTTTATTGAACCATTAATTACGAAATAAATATCAAAACAAATTGACCTCATGGCAACCACTCTTCAATTATAATACAATTTAAATTGGATTTTCCCTTTTCTCCCCTTCCTTAGCAGCACTTGACTCTTTACATCTTCCTGCGCTCTCCACTCTTTCCTGTCCCCCTCATTTCTGACAGAAGCGTTGTCGACTGAGCAAATTTTCTCTCTAATACTCATTCTCCATGATATTGCCTGAGCGCCTCAATTCAATTGATGTGGCCCATATAAACTTTTCTTTAGCGTTTTCACCCACTTCGCGGACAAAGTTCCCAAATTTTCTTTCTTAGTGCGCGCCTGCATAACTAAACAATAGACCAAATCTTAGATCTCTAGGATAAGCAGTTTTGGCTGTGGGTTGATAATATGTCAGTCAGTCAGTATGTCAGTCCGTCAGTCAGTTGGGCCTACAGATTTATAAGTATAGAAGATAGGGTCGGAAATGACTTCTGGGCAAAATTAAAATACCCTTTGCAAGGGTATAATAAAATGAAGAAAGAATGGACGAGGTATTGAAGTTGAACATAAAGAAAGAATATAGGGAAAGAAAAGTTAGAAAGCAACAAGAATAAAAACAAAATCTCATCACTAAATACTCACAAATAGCGTGCAATATTATAATTATCAAGAACATCCTGAGCAGTGGGCTTAAAGAATTTTTGACCATTACGATTGCTGCCAAAGAAGGCACAGCCGCCTATGCAGCCACAACGAGAGATTTCGGTACTCGATGACAAGGCACTGCCATTGTTGGACCACAAGAACCACAAACGCTTGAACTGGGCATCGTGTTCACGCAGAAAACTATTTGAAAAGAAGTAAAACCAAAAATTAGAGCAAATCAAAATATTTCACAAAATTATCTCCCTACTTGTGTTGCACCAGATGCAGTTCATGATCAGGTATGGGCAAGGCCGAGGCTCCCTCCAGCAAGATGGGACCCAATGAAGTGCAGCCCACTTCTACCCAATTCTCACTCAAATCCGTTGTTTCGGGTGTGCGCTTGACTTGCGGCTCTGAAAAGCTATCGCGTAGCTTACGTGTGGCTTCCTCACGTGAATCACGACGCTGTGAAAAGGAATTTGAGCTACGTTTGCCCGCTCGACTGTGATGTGGTTCCTGGGATTTGAGTGAGTCCTGATCGGCACGTCTTAATTTGCCCGAACGATTGCTGCCTGTGGTATTGGTGTTATAGGAGGAACTAGTTGCATGCAGCATAAACAAACGCAGCAATATGGAAGGCAAAAGACCCGAGATACCCGACTTAACCCGTTGACCATGCAGATTACAATTGGCCAGACGTATGGGCGAGATCCAGGCATGTAAGGCAGTACCACTTTCTATGAGATACACATCCACCGCATCCACCGAGACACGAGTCATTTTATACTTGATATCCTCAGACGAGGGACATTTGTATTTCTTTTCCTCTTTGGTCTGAGGACATAGATTACTGGGTACACCATGATGACAGTTACGCACTGTTTTCGGTGACTTGAGGCAGTTTTCAGGATCAATGGCTAGCAGTATCAGAGTCTCCAGGCCGGTAACCACATTCACCAGTTGTGGCAAAGTGAGTTTTCCAGTTAGTTTACCCAATTGAACTTCCACCAGCCAGGAATATTCCAGAGTATCTTCATCCAAGGCACAACCTTCGTTACTAAACATGGCATGACCACGCACCTGAACAGCGGAGAGCAATAGATGACCCTGCTGTATGTGCTGTTCACGCTTCTGGCGCTGCAACGTGTCCGAGGTGAGCAAATAGGAGGGACTAACCAAAACCTGTAGGGTAGTCTCATGATATCGTTTGTTCATCTCGAAACCAAAACGTTCAATTAAAACCACAGGACAGGGAGGATCATCATCATTGCAGTTTTTCATCACATGAGCTTGTATATCGTGCACGATGACTGAAACCATGACCTCCAAGGGACGATAGAGACGAGGATCAAAGGGTTTCCGCTTCTCATCGGGAGGTGGGCACTCTGATATAGATTTATTAGCCATCTCCTTATCCTTGGCCATTAACTGATCCTTGGGATTGAGCGCAGCTGCATTAGAAGTTTCCTTAAGATTCACATTCGACTGCTCCATGTCGGTAAAGCTTTGATCTTCACCAAAAATATTCTCCTTAAGGTGTATAAAATTGCGCAAAACATTTCCATAGGCCATCAGCACGGAGCTACCTATTTCCAATTCCACGGTAACATGATCAGCGGGTAAGGTACCCGGATCAAATTTACTAAATTGCTCGGGTGGTTGTTGCCAATTGCTGACAGGAGATTTCCTTACTTTTGGTATACGCATGGGACTCAACAGAATCTCCTCCTTTTCGGGTGTGGTAATATCTGCTTGTGGATCAGGTCCCAGTGGAGGCACAGGATGATATACATACTGTATGGATAAGGCCAAAATGGGTACAGCCCAACAGTCTATCCAACCAGCACTACGTTGACAAATCTTACGCCATTTCTTGGTATACAACTCAGGACGTCGTATTAGCTTACCCTCGCGGGTTAACAGTCTTGCATTCTCATCTATGGCTAAAACTATGGGACGTGCCGATGACACCTCTGGCACATACAAACTCAAATCCAAACCCTCGCCGTGTATCCAAAACTTCAGGGTAACCGTTTTGGGCAGGAAATCGTCAAAGGGCAGGGCAAAGCTCATCTCGAAGACATCACCGCAGAAGGCCAAATGATTGTTCTCCTGATTGGCACTGCTGCAATCAATCCAATTGTATTCATTGCACAGCATGAGGATCTCAAACTCATGCAGGCGTATATTAAAATTGCAGGTGTAGGGCACAAAACTTAAAATATCCGGCCTTGCCTTGTTGGCCCAGTCCTCGATGAGATCCTGAAAGAAGCACTTGTGCTTGTACACTATGAAAGCACTGGTTTTACAGCCCGCCAGCGAGATATTCCAATCCTGTGGAGCATTCCATTTGGTGGGATAATGTATTCTCACTTTATACTCCAAGGATTCAAATTCCGCCAGACTGCGATACTGTAACGAAGTGGTAGCCTCCACATGAAACAATTGTCCCTGTATCTTAGAGGTATAACCATCCTGTAGTGTAATCCAGGGTATGGTTAACTCCACATAGGAAGCGGCACCCACAGTTATATGCATGGCATTTGTCTCCTTATCCTTGGAGAAGAGTATATCTATGGTGGCCTCATTCAACACACACAAGGTCACATCGAAACTCTGATAGCTGCGCAATTCTCCTGGTTGGGGTGTGGGCGTCACTTCGGCTTCTTTCCAATCCGAGGGATAAAAGTATTTATACAAATGATCACGCTGACGATCCGCCCAGGGACCATAACTGAAATCGGTTCCCTTTAAACATCTGGCATTAATGCCCCATACCGGAGGTGAAGGTTCCACCACATCGCCATTGGGTAGCATTATCTGTACCGGTTCTTCGGGCACCACACCCGGTTCATCCATATAGAAATACAAATCCATTTGATTGGACATCATCACCACAAATCCTTCACCCATATAACGCGGAGGTTCATCTATCAAGCCCGTATATTTGGGACTGGGACAGAACAGCACCTTGGCATTCTCCACCTTGGCCTTGACAAAATGCATGAAATGATCCAAACGACATACCGCAGGTTTGGTACTATAAGTACAGTGTGCTTCCTCCACGGATATGGACAATGTGGTGGGCGTTAGGCGATTACCAAACACAAAACGTCCCGAACAGATATCTATTTTTATCACTGGTATCAAATCCCTCCAGGTGGTAGCCTGCATGGCCTCGGAATTTTTGACCGCATTGACACGTTGACTTTGTCGTGCATTCTCCAGATTCATATTGTGCTCCTTCAACTTGTTGCGCTCCTCGGTGCTTATCACATCTGTGGGTATCAATAGCGAGGGTTCTAAACCAAAGGTCTTCTCCAACACATCATACAAATCGGAACGATTGTAGATATGCAATTCGTAGCCATTCAGCTGTACCGAAAGTCGTGTATCGGAATGAGAGAGATCTGGGAAAAAGAAAAGCAAGCCAAATTAATTAGAATTCCTCAAGGAACTGGACAAACTTACCTTCGGATACATCCTTGGGCACATAGGAACGCCACCAGCGGAATATGAAATAACCATCTTGCACACGCATTGTATAATCGTAGGTTATATAGACAAAATCACGAAACATGATCTTGCCAGCCAAGGGATTCAAGGCCACAGAACCAATTCGAAAATAGGCACCCTTGATGAACCAACGATTTGCTATTTTGGTTATTATCATGCCAAATACACGGGAATTGTAGAAAGTAATATAGGTGACCCATATAATGGTGGTGAAGAGCGATAGAAGAAGCCATATCTACAAAAGAAACAATAAGAAAGATTAAGATTAGAATTTGATGTAAACAGTATCATATAACGAAAGGGCACAGCAACCACACTTAGATCAGGGTTTGCCAAAAAGAACAAGGCCAATAAAAACGTCGCAAATCAGCTCTGATCTACTTAATCGACCGCTGGACAGCGACTGAACGGCTGTTTGCTCTCTTGGCACAAGCCTCGTCGGTGAGAATAGCAAAACACATAATCTCATTTTGGCGATGGATGTGTATTTATCCACGCTCATTTCACGCTTCGTTGTTGTTGCAAATGAGCAAAGTATAATACTGTCATACTGTTGGTGTGTCGACGTCGCTGCCCCAGAACAGTGTTGTATACACAGAAGATAGGCACGCGCCAGATTCTGATCTAGATTAATCATTTTTTCCAAAAAAATTCGTTGCAAAACAATTGATACAATTCAATTAGGAGCGCATTATTTCTCATTTTTAGTTACTTTCTCATTTCACATTCTTTTTCCCTCAATCCAATTTAAAATTATAGCAACAAATCGCTTTCATCATTCTATGATGATTCTTTTTTATAACATATACTACGTTTATGCTATGCTCATTTTGCAAAATCATTTCATGAAATGGGTCCGAAAGTGCGTGCATAAACACCATTTCATGAATTCGACTTACACACGAAAGTTGACTATGAATTCGACGTCAATTCATGAAATGCTGTGGCGTAGCCAACTTGAGTTGCGCAGATGCTACCAGATCCTTTTTTCTCAATGTCTGGTAACATTGTGCCTTAGCAAACAGTTGTTCATAAATTTTAGCCAATTGTTTGCGCACATAATAAAAAGTTTCAAGCACATAAATATCCATAAATATGGATTTTCAGAGCAAGCGATTGTTTTGGGCGGACGATAAAGTGGCCAAATTACTTGGCTTAGTAAAGGAAAACATTATATTAAGAAAGCTCGATGGAAAACTAAAAGAAACAACGCCACATACAAAACTCTTTCCGACAATTTAAAGGCTAAAAATATGTTTAAATGTAGCGAGCAAGTAAAAACTAAGCTTCGGTTGCTTAAAAAAAATTCTGGAAGGGAGAACTGCACCCACTTTAACGAAATGAATGAGCTACTTGGGACGCGTCCTGTATCAGCGGCTGTTGGTGTCGACACATCTGTTGACGATTTTGACTCCATTTTTCAACGCCGAAATATCTGAAAATGACGCAGTTCCTGTCGCTGAGATTCAACATTTTTAAACATTTTAGCCGCTCAAATGGCAGCTGGATAATACTGCATGAGTAGAAGGCTGCACATCGCCTGGAACGCTCGTCTGGCTTGTACCAATAAATATGATTTTGCAAATTGAAGAAATCGTGAATTTCATAGCATAAACGTAGTAATAGATTTGAAACCGCTCTTTATGTTTTATCATCCTTAAGAAAATGCCAAAAAGGAGTACATTTAAAAGGGAGTTTAAAACAGAGACATATATCAAACTTTTAAACTTTTTTATACCACATTTTATATAATTTATATTCATGGTCAAAACATAATGGCCCTCCAAGTTCATTAGTTTCCCTTAGCGCATCATGAGTAAGAAAGTTACAAAAACGTGAAAAGTTTTATAAATTCCTGGAAAATATTCAAGATGAAGTTTTGAATTAATCTATTACCTTGACGTACGCAACTGATTTTTGGAAACCACAGAAACCTTTTCCAACCGAATTCTAATTAGTAGGTGCCACAGAATTTTCTTTTGGTTGGTTTCAAATCTCCTTTGCTTTGTAAGGAGATGTGGCTCCCTCTGTCAATGGCAAGTTATACCTCATGTTTGGCACCAACAATTTTTAAAATTAGCATTTGAATTATAATTTAAAAAGGCATCATAAAACATATAAAACAATCTAAAAATTTCAGTTTAACATCAAATTAACCTATAACTAAAGAAAGGGAATTTTCTTGGCGAGAGATTCAGCTTAGACATAGAACTTCAACTTGAACAACTGGTGTTCTAACTAGATTTTCTAATAAGAAAATTAAATTTCTCTTGAAGTTCTGTTGCACTTACGAATTTTTCGAGAGATTTACAAACCAACCGTCGGCAAAATCTCTACAGATTTGTGTGTCACCCCCCTATATATTATATTATTTTCTGTTATTTCGCGGAATGGCGGAGCGGTGAATGGATGAGGACTGATAAGCAAGTAAATCGGCTTCTCTTCTCTCTATTAGCTTGACCTCAATCTAGATCATCGTTGGCCACAAAATTTTAGAGAGGTTCGAGTTGAGCAGTCATCCACAAACACTGCATGTATTTCGTAAAAAGAAGTGAAATAATATGATTGCATAATACACCAACATTCCTACTCAAATTTAATCAATCAACAAAACTCAGCATTGAATAAGATCAGCTTCAAACCGGCAAACGCATCGAGCGGTTGAGTGTGATTTGTTTGATCGAACATGTTTTGTGTGAATTTAATAACCCAACAAAAATCAGTGTTGATTAATATCAGCGTCATACCGGAAAATGCAACATGCCGTTAAGCTTCCGAGCTTACCAACACAGGCACATTTTCCTGTGTTCTCTATTTGATTAACTACTACAATTGCTCAACTGGCACATTTTAGAGGTTATTCTCTGGATGATCTAAATGACCCCATAGTTTCTGAGTATAGAATGTATTTGATTTGTGATAATACGCGACAGATGATTAAGTCACTGTCACAACATTAAGCATTTTCCGATAAAATGCTCGTTTTTCTATCGATACGCAATCGAATCCTTAAGCCCCAGCATGTCGAACTTTGATTAACAAATGCAAACAAAGCAATCAAATCAGCTGTTCTTTGTTTATGCTTTTGTAACAGTATTCAACATGCGTCAGTAGAACAAGCAAACATATGACAAAATCAAAATCGAAAGCAAATCACCTTCAGAAATGCATTGACACTGTTTGACAAATGAGACATGATACTCTAGTAGGCCTGCAATTATCTCGTGTCACTTGTCCATTTTTAGCTATAATTTAACAGTCGATTTAGCTACTTTTGGTATTTAACATCTGGCAACACTGGCTGGTGAAGCCTGAAATGTCAAAGCAAGCTCTTCCCATTCCATCTCTGACAGCAGCGCTGTCACAGCCCAGGCAAAAAATCGTACGATTTGATTTTCGTTTTAAATTACTGCCGCCGCAGGTTGCAAACTTTAAAAATCACAAAAATATCACAGCGAGTTAAAGCATGGCCAGCGGATCAAGTTCCACCAATTTACCACAATCCAAGGAGGCTCTCCTCAAGTCCTACAATACCCGGCTCAAGGATGATGTGCGCAGCATGCTGGAGAACTTTGAGAAAATACTCAAACTGGCTCTACGCGAACACCACAGTCAAATCTCAAAGACAACACAATGCGAACGGGATGCCCTCGAGATGCAGGTGCGAGCTGCCAATATGGTTCGTGCTGGGGAATCCTTAATGAAGCTGGTGGATGATCTTAAGCAACATGTTATACTTGATGACTTTCATTCTATCAATGATGCCTTCACAAATAATTCGCAATCTAATCGCGCCACACAAATCGAGTGCGACCAGAAGCTGACAAAACTGCGTGATGAAATGGCCATGGATCTCCCTGAACTGGAGAAGGAGTATTATACCAGCATATTCAAATAGCTTAACTCATTTAATTTAAATAGAGAATTGATTGATAAAACCTAATTTGAAAATCACCTGTCATTTCTAAATTTATTTGAAAATTGAGTGAATTAGTGGAAAAGCTGTTAACACCAAGATATGACTTATTTCCAGACAGCGCATACAGCGCATCAAGGCAGTATTTTACGACTGCACAATTTGTTTATTATGGTTTTTATTAGAATGTAACATGACCAACACCTACAGCTGTGTTTACGAAAATAGCTGCACATAGATAGCTAACAAATATGACAATGTTTTTTGCATAATCCTTCTTGTAGATTAAATGCTTTGGCATTGTTTTTGTAAAATGGAAGAACATCAAAAAAAAGTCTTGTTAGTTATGATAAGTTTTGTTGTGTTTTTGATACTTTTGTGATTATGCACCAATTTTTAGCTGTGCGTCAAACGAGCCATGCTTGGTTGAATGAGACGAAAAATTGAAAAAAAAAAACGATTAATTCGTAAATAGTGAGTTGAATTGAATTGTTAAATATTTTTTTTACATGGAAATACACAATAATAATTTTAAAATTTTATTTTAGTGAGTACTGAAAAGTGATTGTAAATATAATAAGTCTTAGAAAACAAGTTAAAAGCTCAAAGGAAATGCAAAGATTAGTTGGATGTTTTGCCAAAATGGTGTGCAACGCATTCCGAGACTTGTGCCAAGAGAACAATCAGCATTTTAATCGCTGCATTAAGCAATGAAACATAGAAATACAGCCTGTTTGCTGACATTTTAGCCCACTTAGTTCTGTTTTGACCAGGGTATCCAAAGGGATCGCAACCGTAACAAAAACCGAAATAGATTTTATTTCGGTTTTTTTAAAAAAAAATATTTCCGCGGCTGAATTTATTTTCCGTGTTCTGAGACGCGCTAAATAAATGCCAATTGGCCCTATCGATAGTTGACTTATCGATAGCAGTGTGGGTCGTGAATGGATTGAATGAACAGCTGATGCCATTGGCGGAATTGGCTGCAGCTCTTTATTTTGCCATCATAAATCGACAATGGAGGAAAAAAACCGGCAGAAGGAAACGGAAGGAAAGTTTCAACCTCAAGAAAACTATAAGCTAAGGGCCACAAATGAAGTGGCGTACTGAAAACAGTCTTCAATTCCATTTTCCTTTGGAAGTCGGCAGCCACGGACGGTTGCGTCCGCAATCGGAGGAGGCCGAACAGCAGATGATGACCATTCATCCAGTTCATCATTTTTACCACCCCCACCGCGAAAACTGTGTCGGCCACGTCCGGCTTCATCTTGTTGGAGGTCAAAAACTAACCCAATGCAGACCAGCTGAAAATAGAGTTGGAGAGCGGTGCGACTGCCGTGAGCAGCAGTGCCAGCAGGTGGGAGCGTGTCTGTCAAACGTGAACCCGAGGAGGAGGATTTTGAATTTACGGCAAATAAAACAACAGTTTTTATGAGAACTGAAAATATGTCTCTAATCTCTAGCGTAGCGTTTCAATTGAAAGCCAAAATGGTGGCATAGCAAATCCATGATTTGCAGATACTCCTAGCCGCCTTCCTGCAGACGATAGCACCATTTCTGCAAAGAAATGCACAGTCAAACAACTACCACCA